>JAHQIV010001197.1:0-13123 GCA_030463285.1 Phytophthora europaea
CGCCGCCCTACGGTGCTCCTGGCGCTCCGGGGGCCTACGGCCAGCCTCAGCCAGGATACCCTGGCCCCCAACAGCAACAGCAACAGGCTTCTCAGGCGCCGAAGCAGCGCATTGACCCGACGCAGATCCCGCGTCCAGTCGTGTCGGCGGAGCGTACGCAGTATGTGGCTCGGGGACACACCGTGACGATGCCGCCGGCAGCTTCGAGCGACTACGTGTGTGTGGACGAAGGCTGCTGCAACCCGCGCTTCATTCGCCCGACGCTTAACCACGTCCCCGCGACGAAGGATCTACTCAAGCAGTGCGGCTTGCCGCTGGCCGCGGTCATCTGCCCGCTTGCCGACTTGCAAGAGGACGAGCTGCCGATTCCGTTGGTGGACTTTGGCCCCAGTGGCCCGCTGCGATGCACGCGCTGTGCTGCATACGTGAACTCCTTTACCAAGTTTATCCAGGGCGGTCGCAAGTTTGTCTGCAACATTTGTCAGCTCCACAACGAGACCCCGCGCGACTACTACTGCAGCGTGGACCAGTACGGCAAGCGCCGCGATATTCAGGAACGTGCGGAGCTGTCTCGTGGTTCAGTGGAGTATGTTGTGCCCGCAGCCTATACAATTCGCCCGCCGCAAGAACCCATTCTGGTGTTTGTTCTCGACGTGTCCCTCTTTTCGTTCCAGACGGGTCTAGCTACGAGTGCGCTGCAAACGATCCAGTACCTCCTGCCGTCGATGGCGCAAAACAAGCGCAAAAAGGTGGGCATTGTGACTTTCGACACGGCCGTCCATTACTACCGTATGGACAACGGCTCGTCTTCTATCTCGATGAGTATCTGTCCCGACATTGATGACCCGGTGGCACCGCTGCCTCCTAGTAGTTGGCTTGTATCAATGGACGATCCGGCCGCCGCTGAAAAAATTACGGAGCTGTCGGACGTCATTACTCGCTCCTTCGAGAACACTACAAAGAACCAGGCGGTGTCGGGTGCTGCGCTCTGGAGTGTGGCTGACGCTCTTTCCGTTTCAGGTGGACGAGTAGTGTTGCTTCACGCTGGCGCTCCTCGAGTGGGCGTTGGCAGAGTGAAGCGCGAAGAAGTTAGCGGTGCTTATGGTACGACGAAGGAAGTGGATCTGTACACTCCGGAGGAAAACAATGCCTATGAGGCGTTAGCTCGCCAGTGTGCTGAGAACCACATTTCTGTTGACGTTTTCTCGGTCGCCAACACGTTCGCGTCGCTGGCGGATTTGGGTCGTGTGTGCGAGTTGACTGGTGGTCGAGTGCAGTATATGCCTCAGTTCGAGAAGGAGCAGTCCAGTAATCGTCATCATCTTACGAGTATGCTTCAGCGCCTGGTGGATCGTGATTGCGGATACGAGGCCGTGCTCAAGGTGCGGTGCAGCGCAGGCCTGCGAGTGGAGCACTCTTACGGAAACTTCTTTAATGCTCGCGGTGGCAATGCCTTTACGACGGATGAAATGGAGTTTGCTGTGATCGACCAGGACCGCTCGATGTGCGTGACGTTTGCGTACGACGAACCCCTGGCTGAGGGCACGGACGCGTACATTCAGGCAGCGCTGCTGTATACGCGTAGTGATGGATTGCGCTGTGTGCGTGTGCATAACCTCGCACTGCAGGTGGAGCCATTGTTATCAAATGTCTTCCGCTTCGCCGACCTCGATGCTACCTGCTCTGTGTGGCAGCGCTCGGCAGCGCGTCAGTTCGTGGACAAGCAGCTGATGCGTGCAACTCCTATGGCCGTCAAGGAATCGTTGGTTGACCAATGTGTGACTGTGCTATTCAACTACCGCAAGTACTGCGCATCATCTTCGTCCTCGGGACAACTCATCTTGCCCGAGTCGCTAAAGTTGTTGCCGCTCTACACGCTTGCGACTCTAAAGAGCCGAGCGCTGCGCGGAAACCTTGTTGGAAACCCTCCACGCGGGTTCATTGACGTGCGTGCTGACGAGCGCGTGATGATGATGGGGTTGCTGAACAGTCTTCCTGTCGAGTTTTGCGTATCGGCTGTCTACCCCAAGCTGTACAGTGTGCACGATTTAGCGGACGACTGCTGTACACTGGATGAGGACGGCAAGTTCATTCTCCCCACGCAGCTACCGCCTACTGCTGAAAAGCTGGATGAGGAGGGTATTTTCCTGCTGCACTCTGCTATGTGCTGTTACATCTACATTGGCCCCAAGGCCTCGCCTGAGTTGTTGCTCGAGCTATTCGGCGTGGACCATGCTGACACAGCCGAGCAAACTCTAAACCTGTTCGAGACACTTGACAACGAGCCTCCCGAGGGTGATGGCGATGGAATGAGCGCTCGTGAACGACTGCGCTCACTGGTGGAGTACCTGAACTCTACTATCCCGATCTCTCAGCCGCTGGAGATTTTAAGTAAAAACGACTGGCGCGCTAACCGTTTCATGAGCGCACTTGTAGAGGACCGTACACGCAACGACGTGTCTTACGTAGAGTTCCTGGTGCAGGTGCACAAGAAGATTCAGTACAAGTTCCACTAGATCGGAGAAGAACACGTGTGCGCTGACGGGACTCTGGATGAAAAGCGAGGGAAGCTTTGACATAAAGAAGACGAAATAGTTTCGTGCGAGTGATTGAAGGGAGGTGCTCGCGCTTTGTCTTTCTTGTTCATCAAATACAATGCGTTGTTGTCAGCACTCTTACTACTATTCACACTTCCAAAGAACAAGGAAAGCATGTTTGAACAGTATTGACACTCCTCGTAAGCCTAAATCCACGGCGTCCAGCCTTCATACATGACGCAGAGGTTGTCTGTTTTCGTGGCCTCGCCGATAAGCCACGTCGCTTGTTGCTCGACAGTCAACACCGGAGGAGCCTGGGCCATTTCCGTCACGGTGCCTGACAACTTTTCCTCGATACGCTTCATGACTTGCAGACCGTATTGACTCTTCTTCTCTACACTCCGAGCAGTGCTAGCGGTCGTGTCGTACGCGCTGCTGCCGCTATCACCACTGACAGGTAATGCAACACTGTTGTCTGACTCCAAGGCGAGGGGGGCAGAATCCTCTGCACTCTCGACCTGCTCTTCCGCCACTTCATCTTCTGGTAGTGACGCGATTCCACTCGCTCTTGAAATCTCGTCTTCTGCGCTTGACAGTCGATCGGCCATTTCTGTTGCTTCGAAAAACAGCTTCACACATCCACGCACGAGGTCTCGAGCCATAACGAGAAGAGACGTCGACGTATCATCTGCTGTCACTGGCCTCGGGGGTCCAGCTGGTGGCTCAACTACACGGAGTGCCTCGATCAGATCAATTATAAGCTGAAGTAGCATAGAAGCTCGTGAGGGGTCCTGAGGGTTGTGGTCGCTAGCAATCAACAACGCGTCGGCCTTAGCATCATACTCTCGCAGAACTTGATCAATTTGAGTGACTGCTTCCCGTAGGGCAGTGCACGTTTCCCCGTGCTTTTCCAAAACACCCTCTAGCAACTGTAGGTGATCCACAGAACGAATGCTGCGAAGTAAAATCATCACAAGTCGATCATTCTCCATAAAACAGAAGCCTGTCGTCGCAGGAGAAGAGCGCTCCAAAGGCAGTGAGTTACGTTCTTCAGACTGCAATTGTCGTGGGCGGCCTAGATTATCTGATCCCATCGATGAATGCGCGTGATTTTGCTTTGACGGCGTCTTGAACTTATCGAAGCGCTTGAGTAAGAACCGCATCTCCTTAACGCGCTTGCTCAATGTTTGCGCGGTCACCATCACTGCGTCCTTGTTTTCTACACAAACACTGAGGAATTCAATCTCAGCGGCACGTTTTCTCGAAACAAGGGCCGCATACTTCGCTTGCCTATGCTTCACTTCGTCTTCAAGTGCTTTCACGCGAGTATTAATCTCGTGCAGCGCCTTGTTCGACGCGTGCGGATCCAAAGTAGACTTCGATGCTGACTGGAGGAGGCTCCTACCGACAGCGTCTACCTCAAGCTCGATCTTTCCCGTTTCTGGAAGACGCTCGCCAGTTGACGTCTCGATCACACTGATACCTTGTACAAGATCTGCCAGAGCCCGCCCATACTCAAAGAGGGCAGTCAATTTGCTGTAACAATTTTGAACACAGGCATGCAAGCTTTCGCTCGCAGAGTGCTCATCATTGGAAGTATCGTCTACATGTAGACTTGAGGCAAAATAGTCCAACTGCTGGGCCAATTCCAGCACGCTTGCTTCGGTAGTAGCTTGCTGTGTGAGAAGCGCATTGAGATATGGCACTTGCGACGATAGAACCGTGAGCAGCTGGATTCGAGTAAGGTTCGGGACTTTAGCTAGCTGTGTCTGATTCATCGGTTGGGTTGCTAGCCATGTTGCATATTGGATACGCCGCTCATGCCGCTTTCGGAGGGAAGAAATTTTCTCAACCCATGATTGCGACTGAGTTACTCTCCACCGCCAACTCCACCACGTTTCGCAAGCATCCATCAGCTCCATCGCTGAGTTGCAAACATCACTCGTCTGCGATTCCGAAGTTCCATTGGGCAGATTTATCGAAGTAGAGGGTAAAATGTCAGAGAGGTGAGTGCTGAAAAACACGTCCCACCGCTTCATGAACGACCCCAGCCCAACGCCGTCACTTTTGTCAGTATCGAGGTCACAAGCGAGAGCAGTAAAGTCGAATTTCCAGTCGTGAGATATAATGCTAGAAAACTGACACTGCAGTAATTCCACTAGGCAGTCGGAAAGAAAGCTTTTCACATGGGCAGACCACAGCTCAGTCACTCCTTCCTCAGTCTCACTCTTTGATCGATCTTCTTTAACGACAGTAAGTCGCCTTATGAGTATGAGTGTCAATTGGATCCAACTGCTCCGAGCTGAATTCTTAATGTCCTTAGCCCTCTCGTCACCCACTACTGCAGTGCGCCGCAATGCGTCCACATACGACGAAGTTTTCTGAATCACGTCAACAGCAGCTGCGAACATGTTGAGCATAGCTTGGTGATGTGAAAGCGACGTTTTCAGTATCAAATTGCCATCACTTGTTGTAGGAGAAGATATCGCGTCTATCACTTCCAGCACTCCAGCTGCTGTAGCGATTTTTCCTTGAAGCATGTCTAATAGTTCTTCCTCCAAACCCTCATCAATCCCCCGCCCATGAAGATTGAGCACGATCTCTTCCTTGAACGACATAGTAAATAACTCCATGGCTTGCAGAATATCAACGAATAGTCTCAAGCCCTCGTTAGCTTCTTGGTTCGCCCCTCTTTGGGTTTGATAACCACCAACCATAAACTCATCAGCTCGAAGTCTCTTCATGGATCCCTTCGGTGTTGATACCAGATCCAGCAGCGTCATGGACGCATGAGACACTGCTACAACGAGCTGGAACATAGGGCTTTCCTTCAGAGCAGTACTGAGGGTAGTGGATCCACTGGGCGTGGGGCTAGAAGCACCATTCAGCTTGTCCATAGTTTTAATCATCCAAGATGCGCCAGCAAGCTTCAGAAGTCGTTGCCCTTGAGCATTGGAAAGCTTGATCGCAGAAAGAGACATCCAAATGTTTTGAAGTAATTTGTCAATTGTCAAGAAATATGAATCCTCCAATCCGCTGCTGATGCTGGGTTCTTCGGAGTAAAATTCGCCATCTGGACGTAACTTGTTTAGCCTTTTCAGAACCGTGTTCGATTCAGCGATGCTTTCATCAGAAGGCGCAGTGCAAGCCGCAGTAGTATCGACACTTTCTTCAGTTCTCTCTCCCTCCAAACCATTCAAGCACTGTGTACAGCGACTCCACCACGTAAAATACACATCTTTCCCTGATACCTTCAGATCTATGTCAAGGTACGCATCTAACTCCTTGCGCCAATGGCTGTAAGCGGATAGATACGTGACCAAACAACCTGCAAGTCTTTCAATCTCGAGTCGCAGACGTGCCACATCAGTATCAACAGATCGGCATTTCGATTCCAACACAACTAGCAGTTCTGTCTGCTGGTCTGCAAATCTTGATCGTTCCAAGACATCGGATATTGTAGCGTGGACCTTCTGAAAAGAGGCCGATTCAGCTGCCATTACTACAGCGTGTATCCGAGCCTCTGGACCTGTTTCAGCAAAGCTGACGCTTTCCTGCCGCCAAACTTCGATTTGTTGGTGTCTTCCCCAGCACTCGTTCGCGAAAGCAGTGAGTTTCCCAACGAGTTCATTGGCATGGATTGTTGCCGTTTCTACTTCAGCTTGTTTCGCCTGTTGAGTAGCTTGGTATGTCATCAACTCAGCTTCCCCACTCACAACTGCCTTCAATAATTCTTGCTCTTCAGATTCAAGGGTAGCCAGGTGCTTCCGTTGCTCAAGCAATGTTACAAATGACACCGACGCTCCTTTAATTACGCGAGAGAATATATCAGCCAACTGTTCATACTGACGTCCAAAAGAAATTGTGTCCTGACGCCGTTCTTCTGCTCGCGATAAAAACAGGGATAGGTTGACGTTCACTTCCAGACGCGCCTTCAAATCTCCTGACCGGCCCTGTCGATTATCGTCGGCGATCCAGTCAACGAGTGGACTATAGACGAACGCCTCAAACAGCGTAAGCAAGGCTTCGCGAACATCATCCGAGCGTACAACGCGCAAGGTCGTCTCAAAGGCCACGCGGAACCTTCCCTCGACACCAGTGAATCCGAGAGCATCTTGCAGCATCGGTGTCAGACGGAATGGAACAACTTCAGGTACCTTAAGCCTGCGTCCCTTGTCGAAACAAACATTGTGGTCGATATGAACGATATCCCCACTGTTCACGCACAACAAAATGTTGTCAAGGTGCCGATCACCGAGTCCAACAATGTAGCCTAAGACGGACATAACCGCCACAGACTTGCTTAATCGTACATTTTTCACCCAGCTTTCACGTAAGTCTTCGCTTCGAAGAAGAATCTCCTGCTGCAACACATTTCGTGGACGTTGGGCAACAAGCTCCTGATAGACCTGTTTTAACACGGGAACCGGCCACTGAGAACGGTGTTTCGGCGATATATTAGCAATTCCATGTTGCTTCAGCTTCGCATAAAATTGAGCTGTAGGGGGAGGGGGTTGTTGCTGTGCCGAAGATGACGATGCTGTTAAATCTTGAGGGGCTCGTCCAGCGTTTGCTAGTTGCTCATTTCGAGATGTGTACACTTGAAATAGTGGGACAACATCTGGGACCATCTGGATTAAGCCAGCGTTTCGAGATAGTGGTATGACATTGTAGCTTTGAGCTGATAAATCTCGAGATGCACCAGCGACATCAGCACCTAAAAACTCATTCGTAACTCTTAAGAACTGCATGATACGCTCATCCAAGCGTAAATCTTCTCGAGCCTTCAGCAAGTACTTGTAGATGTTCCCATCGGATCCGATCAATTCCAAGGATTTGGGCTTGGTTTTTGTTCGCAATATTGCTACAGACGAGTCAACACGATGAATGGTTATCGGCTCCATTTGATTCGCATCCTTACCAGAAAATGCACCTGGCATGTTCGCTAGCATAAGCTGGCCAGAGGTCGAGGCCATTGAGGGTGAAATCTCGTGAAGCGGTAATTGATCTCTACGACCAGTCGAATTAATCAACGCTTTCAATATTTCACCAAAAGGTTGCCAGAGTTCACTTGGTGTCATGATGCCGAATGCTGGACCCGCCCGCAACTCTGAACTACAGCAATCTCGAAAGTTTTCTATCGCCTTTTCGATCAAATTGCCGTACTCCTTCAAAATTTTGCGTTCATGTGGTGACACAGTATGCTGATCCCGTACTCTACCACACGTTTCCTTCCAAAGTCGTTCAATCGATACCAAGATTGGCTTCATAATTGCCACCAGTTTTCGCTGTGCTAGCTCACTTTTTTCTTTAGTGGACAATGAGGCATTCCTGTCCACGCGGGTGGCTTCTTTTTCCAGGGTAGCTGATCGTCGATCAACATCTGTCGAGAGCTTCATCAAAGTACTAATCCAGGCTTCATCCCACAAAATTGAAATCCGCCGAAGTTCTGAGATGAATAAACGTACTCCTTCTACTTGCCGAGCTGATACTTGCTGTAACTCTTGTAACACAGCAGCAAAGCTATTGCTCGCAGCTCCTCTTTCTTCCTGAAACGCTGAAAATATAGCTTGAGGTTCCATGGAATCCACCACAGCCGGGTACACAATTGCAGTGGGTGAATGACGAGCTAATCGCTTTAGAATCAGGCAAACCAAAGATGAAACAGCCACGACCGGATGATGAGCTCGAGCGATCAGCTGCGGAACAACATACGACCAAGGAGCTACCGGTCCGTTGGCAAACACGTCTTCAAGCGCTGACACCATCTCTTTTGCTAATCCGTATGTCGTCAGAAGGCTGAGCAAACGAAGCGCGACCATGGTTGTTTCCTGTCGGGGGGCTTTGCAGTCAGACTCACCGAATATTACGGCTAAGTAGTTTCCGTAGCCACGAGCAGCCCAAGAAAAAAATTGGAGCACCTTGGAGTGGCATGTTCGTTGAAGCTGGACTAAGCGATCTACTGCATCGCTATCATGATTCGAGGGTGCTCGATCAGTGCACAGTTGATGGAATTCGTCTGGTTTCTGTCTAACAAGTTCCCCGTTCTCCAGAAAATGGCAAAATGCGCGAATAATGAAATCACGGTCCGGTTCTACGACGCCTATCTCGTCCAGAAGGGAATTCATCTGCGATTCATCTGACGGCTCTAGGTGAATATATCCATTCTGCTCTGTAATCCCTGCCATTTCCTGTTTTCCTCGATCGTAACACCAATGACCGTACCTAATCCAGGACTTTGCCGATTTTGGCGATATAGTAGTCGCAGCTTCAAGGCATTTGTGAGCCGCTACATCACGCACATCAGATAAAATGTTGGCATTGCCCAGTTCTTTGTTACGAAAGCTTCCAACAGAGCCCTCAAGAAAGCGTGATGTAGCCGGTGATAATAGCTCTACGGTTTCTGTTTTCGCATATGCCATGGCGAGATGCAACAAAGAGCGAATAACTGGGTTTTCCTGTCCGATAGAACCTGGTTCTGCGATGATTGGCGCCAAGTTCGTGTTGCACTGGGTTTCTAAGAGACGACGCCCTTCATCCTCCATACCAATAGTTTCCAGTAGTTTTGCTTTCTCATAACTTACAGCCATAGATGCGGGATGATCCACCCTTCTCAGAGCCGCATCGTCTTTTAAAATACTTCGAGCGAAGCCAAAATTGTGCTGCCTTCGTGCCAGCCGGGCCACAGCTGTAAGATATAAACACTGAGGGTGAGCACTTCCGATATCTCCAGCCGAACAGAACGGTTGACTCCAAACAACAGCATCATACATCTCAGGATTCAGCTTGAGCCACCTTTCACATTGTTTATGATGCGTCGCAGATGACAACTGAGACCTCATAGAGTTCCCACGTATCCGAAGAAGGGTTTCCTCAGCTTTCTTGCCGATTTTGTCGCCCGCATAGCCATTCCATGGTGAGGGCTGCAACGCTAATGGAATTAAATCGTTTTGAAGTCGATCAGCAACGCTATCCAGATGCAGTACAGGATTTGTTGGTTTGGTGTCTGCGTCGCCAAGCACGTCCCAAACTCGAAGTGCCAGTGCTGCTCGCTTGATCGGATCAACCACTAAGTCGCTTCCTTCTGTAGATGCATTCACTTGAGCTTCCAAACCTCGAATCGTTCCGATTTCCTCGCTCCACATATCACTGCAATCGAAAATCGCTTGAATATCCTCAATGGGGCGGTCATAATTCACTAGTGACTGAGCAATTTCTATGAACTGACTGGCAAAATTTCGTAGCTTAGTCCACTCGCGCAGAGACGCATAGCACTTCGCACATTGTTTGAAGCACCCAAAAAGTGCTTGAGAGGACATCCGAAGATATGTCATTGGGGATTCAAACATGCCAGCGGCACTAATGCCGCCAACAGACAGTGGCCTGCTTCGAGCTGATAACACCGGCTGGAGCAAGGCTTCGTATTCGGTAGCTGCATCTTCATATCGCATTTCAGCCTCGTATCGCATTGCTTCCAGCCATCGGAAAAGTGACACATCGCATTGTTTTTCAGTGATACCCAACTTCACCTTATTCAGTTGATACCAAGTTGTTAGGGCAGAGGAAACAGATTCGACCCATTTTTGAAAACCAATGATGGCATCAACATCTTTTGCATCGCAATGACAACGACACAGGAAGAAGAGCGCAACATCCATATCCTTTTCTGCTTGCTTCAGCTCGTTGTATCCTTTTTCTGAAAAACCGCGTGTTGCCAAAGTTGCCATAGTTCTGCTAAGCTTATTGTAGCAGCTCATCATCATAGCGTGGCTGTGGTACCGGCACAGTTCGTAGGCCGTTCCGTTCCATGACATCTCCACGAGAAACGGTCGGATACGGTTTAGCCAATCGTCACAAACCACCTTGTTCGTACGAAAGAAAAGCAGTGATTTGTATTCTTCAGAGTCTGGATCGCTCTGATCGATTTCAGTAGCGTAAATAGCACGAGTGATGCTCATCTCCAGAGCGGTAACAAATTCAAGCATCATCCACTTTGTCAGTTGATGGGCGGATTCTGATGATAAAGGCCCCGATGTTTCGGCTAAACTTTGAGCCCCGCCCGAATACTCCTGTACGAGTCGTTCGATGCTTGAAAAGCTTTGAGCGGGCCCTCCGAAATGAGTGCGTAATCGGTTCTGAACGCACCATGCTGCTGCTTGACGGATTGTACCCACTAGTACGTCGGAATTACTGTAGGCCATCATGTCTGGTTCAATCCGGGCCATAATTTTTCGGCAAACTCGATTCCACTCACTTCCATCGCGTTCACAAGCCTGGAAAAGGTTCATAATAGTTTCAAAATCTGCCCCTGCAAACGAAGAATGCAAGGATTGCGACGCGTGATAGGGTATACTCTCTTTTTGCTGATACAAGAGCGCCAAGCGGGCCATACCCCCCAATGCCTCCGATACGATCCCGCTTTGTACAGCACCACCGAAGTCCAATACGAGGTCTAATAGCGTATTAAATATATCACCAGCAAACACACCTGTCTCAGCCTGAGAATTGAGCGTTTTCAAGACTTCGACGCAACCCTCTTGAACCTTCACGTTTGAGCAGCGAGCCAATCTGCTCACCTTTTCCAAAACGTTTGCGTAAACTTTATGGGGGGTAAGAAGAGCAAAATCCGCTTGTGATAGCACGGTATGAATCAACTTCAGCATTTCAACGGCGAGTCGATGATCTCGAATTACCACCGTCTCACTTGGCAACATGTGAATTGCGCACTCCAAAAGCCGAAGTGATACACCTTTCACAGTTTCCGCTACGTCATGACGATCACAAAAAAATCGAGAAACCGCACCAATGAATGTAGATGCCATTTTCAGCACGAGGCAAACTTGCCGGGGCGTCAGTCGGTGCTGGCGATTTCGGTGGCTCTGCTTGTCCAGTTTTGCTGTAATCAATTCGAGAATTCCAACCGCGTGGGTCACATCGTCATTAGATGTAAACATCGGTATCTCGCTGTCCCGAGAAGCTAAGATGAAGCATGTAGCCGCAAACACAAAATAGGTATTCCCCTTCCCTCCATGCCGGCCGTTTAGACGCTGGAAAGCTCGAGTCCCGAGCGTCTAGGAAAACAAGGTGTCGTCAAATATTTGGAGCCAAAAGAAAAACGATTTTCTCAGCCAGGCAACTCACCTTCAGAGCACTAATTCCTCCAAGTCGCAGCAAATGTAGACAAAGCTGGGTGATATGCGTGACCCCGTTACCACACCTTACGTGGAACAGGCATTCCAAGATCTTCAATCGCTTCGGCTGGCCACCCTTTTTTACAATACGGGCTGGTATCTCACCTTCAAGTATCCTTACAGCGGCAGCCTGCACAGGTCGAGTGTTTTCTAACCTGGAGAAATTCGCTTGTGCTAGTTTGCCAGAATTTTTCATGACCGTTGCGAGTTTGTCCACCTCACAGTCGTGCATTTGAGCTTGTACAGCACAATGATATAGTAAGAAACCCACAGCTGCCACCGAAAGGGGAGGGAAGTTGTTACGCCGTGAGCTAGACATCGTTACCATATACTCGGAACAATTGGCCAGGCAGAAAAGACTGTGTGTGCATTTAAACCCAGCGTTAGACAAAACAGCAGTACGACGCGCAGCAGAACTATATAACAGGCAACGTACGAATACTCCGGCTTGGGACAAGATGCCACACGATGGAGCACTCTTACAAATGAGCTATCGGCGCTTTCTTCCGCGGGCAAAGCTACAAAGATCACCAGCACAAATTATTATTCGGTAATATGATTCACAGGAAGCGTGGGCGCTTTTATCTTACCCAGATCTGGAACGCACTGAGCTACCATCATAAAACAAGTTAACAGGGTGCTAAGGCGGTCATCATCGGCCTCTTGGTGATCATTCCACGAGTCGCATAAATTCACAATTTCCTGCCCAAATACAACACCAACGCATTTAGCCAGCTGCTTCATATATTCGGTCACGATCGTTCTGCACCAGCAAACTTACATCCGCGAACGAATTCAGCAGCTGAAGACTAAACACGCTGTTGTCGGCCCACAAGCGGCCAAAATGGTGCAAAAGCGCGAGGATCTCCTCCCTATAACGCCCACCGAAGCACAATAAAATCCCATCAGCTTTCAGTTCAGCACTCCTCGTAAAAGTATTCTCCAAGCTCCTCCTCGTACCGAAGCGGGCTGTGCGGTCCCGTGCTCATCATCCATCCAATCAGCACGTCGGCAATATCCACAAAGTGCGTCTGCAGCTTCTTGAGCATCATCCTCCTCCACTTGTCCCCTCCCTCTTCTTGCTGCACCAGCAGCGCCTGCAAATACTTGACGAGCTGGTCCACCAGAGCCACATCCGCTGTATGGTCCAGCAGCGTCCTCCACATGTGCAAGACCCTGGCGAAGGCTCTGTCGAACTCCTTCAACTGCGTCGAGGTTTCGTCCCACTCGCTCTCTGCGTCTGCGTCTCCCCGTCGGGGCACCGTCTTCTCCGTCTGCAGCAGCAGCGCGTAGCTCCACTGCACGAGCCACGGCTCGTTGCCCAGCTGCGTGTTCCTGGCCATCCAGTCGCTGAAGCCCGCCGGGTTGTGGCCCGACAGCGCCAGCAGCACGGCC
>JAHQIV010001198.1:0-13120 GCA_030463285.1 Phytophthora europaea
AGCGGCGACAGCTTCGCCAAGTCAGTGGGCGACACGCGCGTGTGCTACTCGGAGGTGGCGGCGCTGGAGACGCAGGTGGTGGCCGGCACCAACTACCGCTTCTACATCAGCGGCTGCGGCGTCGTGGACTCGGACGGAGCGTGCTCCGACTCGACGCTGGCGTCCTGCGAGCCGACGGAGTTCGTGGTCAAGATCTTCGAGCAGACGTGGACGGAGACGCTCAAGGTCACAGGCATCAAGCAGGTCCAGAGCAGCAGCAGCAGCAGTGGCAGTGATGAGGAGACCGTCCTGCAGGGCGCAGTGCAGAGTACGTAGAGCGTGCTGCAGTATCTGTCTCTTGTGGGGAAAATGGCTACATTTTTAACACGAAACAACAAGCCAATTGAACTTCCTTGCCTTGCACTTGTTGACCTTTTGTTGTGGTGTGTCTGGTGTGTGTTTGCTGCAGTTCCAGACGAGAAGCTGGTGGAGTTGAAGGTGGCGACAGTGACGGAGGACGAGAAGGATGCGGTGGACGCCTGGATCCAAGCCAACGGACTCAACCAGTACGGCGACGACGCCGCCAGGATGTACACGGGAGGAACGCCGCTGTTTGATGAGAACACGGGCACGAACCGGGACCGCTACGACTACATCCTGAGCCACCACCCGGACCGCCCGTGGCTCGTGGAAGGCGCGGAGACGGCGACGCTATTTGCAAAGGTGGAGGTGGATGAGACCCTAGGACAAGGGTCCGTCGCTGGAGTGTTCGCGATGCTGGGCGTGTTCACAGTGGTGCTGGCAGGAGTGGCAGTGCTCAAGATGCACCAAGGACGTCGCGAGCGATTCCGCTACAACCCCATCCACAGCCGCGAACAGTAAGCAAGCGAGCGCACCAGGCGAGGAAGCAGCAAGTACGTGCTGCTCTTAATATGAGCCTTTGTCATGTCTTTTATGCCGCTGGTTCCTGCATTTTCAGTGAGGCGCGTTCACCAAATGTCGATTGCCACAGTCCTTACCGAGCCAGACGAAGTGACCAGCCCCCGTCAAACAAACAAAAAATAGCAGCAACGCATGGTACCCATTGACGGTATTGTGCCTTTGTGCACATCGTTGTCGAGACCAGCGGATAACTTTTATCCCTACCATCACAGCTAGAAAGCTTTCAAGAAGTGGCGTTTATATCATCGGCGAAAGGCGAGCACCGCAACAAGTGAGGGCAAGGTCGCAGCACGCGAGGAACTAATGGCTCCATGTGCACACTGCAACGCGTGCAGTTAGTATGAGCTGAGCTGTGAGAAACGGAGCGAAATGTGGTCGGCAGAGAGTGCTCCCGTCACAAGAGCATCATATATCGGCGCCTGTCGGTTAGCGGTCGAAGAGACGCCCATTCTCCTGCTGCTGGGCTATCCACAGTCCCCCGCCTTCTTCTCGCCACCCAGTGCTGTTGTGTGAAAGATCCCACTCGCATTACGAACAGCTCGGCTGGAAGACTTCATTCACCTCGACAGTCTTCAGGATGGCTGACCAATTGACAATGGTAGACCCGACGCCGTCGGAATCAGGAGACCACGACCGCTGTGGTGGGAAGGACTCCACCTCCGTCAACACGGTTGTCAACGGAGTCGCCACGCCAAACAACGCCGATCAATGGTCTTTTGTCGACAGCGGCAGTGGAGATTCGTTGGTCTTCGACACAATGGGGTCCTGGACGCCCTTGCCGTTGACGGAGCAAGTGGTTCAAGTCGCTCTAGACGCGGTGCGCTACAAGAGCAACTACGCTCGCACCGTCACGACGCGACTCTGTCTCCACTACATCAACAGCATCCGCACGCGGGTGACTAGTGGCCTCATCGGCTACATCGTCTCTGTCGACGGTTGTACGAGCGTCGACGTCGTGGACACCGGGCGCTGCGATATCTATTACTGCCGGCCGCACGTGTACGAGGTGCAGATAACGCAGAAAGACATCGGGAGCACCGTGTTCCTCGTCCAGTCCATCTACCAGACAGTCGACCAGAAGTCCCTGGACGAAATGCGCTCGGAGGAGAGCAACTTGGACTTTTCCACGCTCTCGACAGATAATGCTAATGCAGTGGTGATTCAGCAGTCTGAGGTGCCGCTCCAGAGCGAGCAGCCTCTTGCCTGGCAGGGTAACAACGGTGACATGCTGCAAGGCTCCGTGTTCTTTGACGACGAAGAGCCCATTGCGTGGGCTAACGATGTCAACAATTTCTGGTACTCGCCGTCCGCCGTAGCTACTGCGCGAACGATATCCCTTCGAGCTGAACCGTCTGCAGCAGAACAAGCGACTGGATCCGATCCAGGGGCTACGTTGGTAGCCGTCATTGGGATTGTTGCGGTGGCGGTGTCGACAATCGCTTTCGTGCTGGCGTTGGCCATCGCTCGGTTCCGAGCGCGAGCAAACGCAGCTAAGCAAGGTACAATGAATCAGGAGTACTCCCCGTTGCGCAGCACGCTCAACACTGCGGAGAACACGATCTCCATGACCAGCAGGGACAGCATTGCAGCAGACACCAAGTCCGATCTGGAGAAGGTGGAGTACTTTAATTGAGACGCTCAATTTGACGGGGGGGGGGTATGTGTAGCGGAATTCGTAAGCACTTGTAATTGACTCCATTGAGTACATGTAGCACCATTATCAGATCTCATTCTCCACCCCGAGCCAAGCGTACGGGAGATCTTCCAAGAACCCAAAAGCCGCAGACCTCCTGCGCGAGTTCTCCACCGACCGCTGCACAAAGATCCCAAGGTAAAGATTCCCAGCTTTCGATTCCTCCGGAGGTCGAGGTCATTCGTATATTTTCCAGCTTCCGGTCGACAGCCATGGATTCCGACCCCGTATCGAAGGAGGCTCACGTCGACAATATGCAGCTGAACGCGATGGCCGCGGCTGCAAGTTGGAAGAGCGTAACCTTGACCCCGGACGTTATCCAAGAAGCTCTGGATGCTGTGCGCTACAAGAAGAACTACAATCGCGCCGTCACGAGCCGATTCTGCTTGTACTACATCAACTACATCCGTACGCGGGTGAGCAACGGACTCGTTAACTACCTCTTCTCGGTCGACGGGTGTGAAAGCTCGCAGGTTGTGGACAGCGGCATCTGCGATATCTACTACTGCAAGCCGTACACGTACGAGCTGCAACTGGGGCAGAAAGCTGCTGGGAGCTACGAGTTCGGCGTGACGTCCATCTACAAGACTGTGGATCAGCAAAAGTCTTCGGACGAGATCCAAGACGAATGGAGCAACTTGTTCATTCCAGAGTTGCCCCCAGGTGAGGGAGCCCCACCGCCAGTGGGGGTCGAAAACCCCTTCATGCCGGAAGGTGAGATCCCCTACTTGATACCGGACGTCTTCTGGCCCGAGGGCTCGTTCCTCGGACAGGAAATCCCCGTAATCGAGCAGCCAAACCCAGCCACCATACCGGAGAACCCATTCATCGTACCGGAGATCGTATCGGAGAGCCCAGCGTTCGTGCCGGCGAGTCCAGTCCAATGGCAGAGCCCAGTCGTCGTGCCAGAAAACCCAGCCATCGTGCCTGCAAGCCCAGTCATAGTCACGGAAGATACCGAAGCTGATGAGCTCGAGGAATTGTCTGGCGGGAGCGAAGAACTTGTCGATTGGGCTGCAAACGATTTGTGGTGGGAATCGCAGCCCGACTCGACGGAGGAGGCACCCGTTCCCCAGCCGATATCACTCCGCGCTGACGCTGCAGAGCAAAGTACCGCTATTGCATCGGGGTTCCCAGCGGTAGCAGCTATCGTCGGGGTAGCTACTGTGTCGATTTCGACCGTTGTGCTGGTGTTGGCCTTGATCGTGGTCCGGTCCCGTGCGCGAGCGAACGCCGCCAAGCGCACGATGAACCAGGAGAAGGCGCCATTGTGCAGCAGCAACAATAATGCCGACGTCGCGATCTCCATGACCAACGGGAACAACATCGCGACAGACAGCAGCCCAAACGTTGCACTTTAGTTGAGCGTTGGTGGCACTATCCGTAAGCTCGTCCATCACTTGTAATGACTTCTTTGAATAAAACTCAACCACAAGCGATCCAAGTCTCACGAGATTCCTGAAGCGAATTCTGTCTACCATTCTTTCTACTGCCATTGCATTCCAAAGCTTGTATCCTGTCAACAACATCCAGTCAACCCAACATGGTGTCGAATGGAGCTGGGACGGTCGTGCCTCTAACGTCGGAGGTTGCTGAGGTTGCTCTGATCAGCTGTGAGCTACGAGGCCAACTACGCTCGCACCGTCGCCATCCGACTCTGTTTGCACTACATCAACTCGATCCGGAGGCGAGTGACGGACTGTGGAGTGACTTAGCTC
This sequence comes from Phytophthora europaea, assembly GCA_030463285.1. Taxonomy (NCBI): domain Eukaryota; phylum Oomycota; class Peronosporomycetes; order Peronosporales; family Peronosporaceae; genus Phytophthora; species Phytophthora europaea. The sequence continues at coordinate 4,333 of JAHQIV010001198.1, forward strand.
ATCATTTCGGTGGATGGCTGCAAAAGCTCGCAAGTGGAGCCCACCGGTCGTTGCGAAATCTACTTACAGGTTCGAGCTGCAATTGGCCCAGAAGTCTCCCGGAAGCAGCGAGTTTATCGTGCGGTCGATCTACAAGACTGTGGACCAGAAGACGGTGGACGATATCCGGGCGGAGGAGAGCGACGTGGACGTCAAAATGACGGACGTACCTTGGGAAGTTCCCACCGAGAAAAAGCTGAAGCTCCCGGTCAACGACGAGGAAGAAGCAGTGGAATGGGGATCACAGTCTGTCGTAAAGGAGACAATCGCTGCCAACCCAATAGCGCTTCGCAGTCAATCAGTGACTTTGTCTGTCGCTGAGCCAGAGCAAACTCTAGCTGTTGCATCGGGATCCACAGCAATAGTTGCTGTTGTTGGAATCGCCGCAGTGTCGATATCGGCCATGGTGTTTGTGGTGGCAATGATCATGGTTCGGTGGCGTGCACGAGTCAATGCAACAAAAAACACGGTGGGTCGAGACAATTCGTCCTTCCGCACGACGTCGAACACCACACCAAACACTAGTGAGAACACGATCTCGACGGCCAGCATGGATAGTATCGATGTTGCAGATAATTTCGGGTTTTTCATTTGAGCGTACACAATTCATGTTGATAGGTTTAACAAAACAATAAGAACTAGCTCTCAAGCAGAAGCGCTGAATCCGCCACCATGGTACCCGTGGGGGGGGGGGGGGTTGCTTAACGTTCAAGCTTAGTGAGAGAAGCTAAGAGCCTATCGCACCAAGCGCAACGCAGAATCTCGATCTTGGTCCTGGAAAAGCTCCTACGAAGATGAAGGTGAAGCTGAGATTACTGGGCTGAAGGCATTCTGGTTACAACCAGTCTAAGACAATACTCAAAGACCAGCAACCGCAGCGCGGATGCTGCTTAGCAAGTCCACGTGCGCTATCGGTGGTGGTTTCACCTTCGTAGCTCTGGCAACATCTCGGATTGGTGACGCCTTTCCAAACACTTTGCCACACGCATCCTCGTTGGAAAGCTCGGCTCGATTAGCTGAATTGACGAACACATGACGAATCCCTGGTGCCCCTGAGAAGTAAATGTGCAATGAGATCGGGTTGCGCCGAGCTTGTCCTTCCTGTTTCGTGTCGCCAGAAGATTCTAGTTGAGCTGGTGGAGAGCGGGCCAGCTGAACGCGAACAGCAAGGTGCTCGCTTAAGTGACAAAGTAGCGATCCATCTGGTTCCTCACCTAGACAACTAACTGACTGGCATGAGCCATCGCGAAGGTTGCCTTGCGCATTCCATTGACGAAGAATTGCACCACTGTTCGTGTCGAAAAGCAATCCGTCTCCCTGAGATGTCGTCGAGAGGAGCGTCTTTCCGCTCGGGTAGGCGTTTAAAAATCCCACACCGACGGGGTCGAAGCTCAAAGCTAGCTGGCCATCCTTGTGAGCTGCATACACTCGATATCCGCTTCGCTCTGCCGTGTTGTCGAAGTCGACGCTTACTGCTACGCTACCCGAGGGCCACCTCGCAATAGCTGAGCCATCACACCGCACTTGAATAGCAGTCACTGTGCTGTTCGGATAAGCAATTAAGTATTCATCATCTTGATGGAACGGAAGCGTTGCTTCAGTGATCGGCTTCGGTTTGGCTCTTAACTTTGATTTTCCGTTGCCAGACAATTGAGACTGTGGCTTCTTCTTCTGGAGAAAGCTCTCGTTATCGAAAGTTGGAAGCGTCAGTACCGAGCTTAAAAGTGCTGAAATTCCACCAACTTCGATGTCAGGTTTTGCTGCTGGAGTCGCACTTATTCCGGGTTCCTGCTGTGGTATACATTTTGAGACTTTCAGCGCCGGTGATAACTCGTTTTGGCTATCGACAATCTCTTCTTGCACGGCAGCAGTAGAGTTCGATGCTAGCCTCTGAAAACTTTCGCTTCTAAGTTCCGACGACTGATTTTCCTCGACCGTGGCTGATTCCACGCTGCCACTCACGGGAATGAATTCCTGGACGGGAAAGGCTCTCATAATTTCCTCCGCTGTTAGCTAGAATATCGCGAAATTTAACAGTACAGTTCACAAATTAAAATGTTGAAGCCTCATCAGTGATAAATAAATATACGAAGCATACATGTTTCTTGGATTTCAGTGGCTTTATCGGTAGTGAAGGCGGCGTGTCAACCGAAATTTCGGGTGAGTCGTCGTTAGAAGCTGGGTCTACCGGCAATTTGTCAGTCGTGGAATGCAGACAAAATATTTATTAATGGCAAGCTTACCTTCGGCTCGACCGGAGAGAGAGAAGAGTGAGCAATCCGTTGCACCCGAATCCAATGCCCCTCTTTCTTCCGCATGCCTCGCCTCCTCTCGAAGCTCTTCCGTGACAATTACCGTATCAACCCTCTGCAGCCACGGGAGAACCTTCAGAATCGCCAATCTGTCACACCAATTGTGTTAAGCATACCATAGCTAATATGAAGTAAAATATAGTGGAATTTGATCGTACACATAGTCGTCTCTCTCTGTGCAGGGGTTCGGATGGATAACGAGAGTCTGAAGTGCAGTAAGCTGCTGCAGATGCGCGAGCTGTGCGCTCTCAAGACGGTTATCTCTCACCCACAGCTCCTCAAGATGGTTCAACCCCGCAATCCAGCTCAAGTCGGCGATCGGGTTGCTTGAGCACTTGAGTACCAGTAGATTGGATAGAGCCGCCACTTCTTGCAGACTCTCCACAGCGTTATGCGAGATGTCTAAACAACGCAACTCCTTCAACTGCACGGCATGAATGAATATCACCATAACATCGTAATTATCTTCCAACTAACTCAATTTGAACTGTAACTTCTTGCACCAACCTGTTCCACTCCACTCAAACTGCAAATGTTGTTAAACTGGCAACACCACAAATCCTAATTCAGCAAAATCCTTCCATTTTTTGCTTTCATTCCACACACCCGCACGCACCGCCACACTGAGAAACTGAGCGTTGGGCATGACTCTCACCACATCCTCCAGACTCGACAGCTGCTCGTCCGCCACAATGAGGTGGCGCTCGAGGGCGTTCTCGATCCGCATAATTACTTGAAAGTGTCGCTTCGGTTCCCAAATTATTCCACACGTCAGTTTTCGGGAGCCCATCCAATCGCATCCTCGTACCCCTCGGCCCCACCTATCATTCATTTTACGTGACGAATTAGCAATAGCAAGCAGCATGAACTTCGGTGGAATGATGGGCGGCGGCGCGCCGGCGGGCGTGCCCCAGCAGCCGTCGCAGCAGTCGCAGCTCATGATGGCCAAGGTGGAAATGGCGTCCTACGCGGACCTGTTCGAGCGCTTGTCGCGCGTGTGCTTCCAGAAGTGCAAGTTCAAGTACAACGACGGCCAGCTCAACGTGGGCGAGATGAGCTGCATCGACCGCTGCGCCGGCAAGTACATGCAGGCCTACAGCTCGCTGGGCGTCAAGATGGCGCAGGTGGAGAAGGAGATCATGGACCAGGCAGCCGCGGGCGCCGGCGTGCAGCAGTAACCAGAACCCACAGACAGAGGAGACGCAGCAGATAACCAAAAGGAGACAAAGTGGAGAGAGATCTAAATACTGTAGTGGCTTACGTTGCTGGTAGATTCGGCGAGTCGACGACGCAGCTTTGGCTTTACTGGACTGGCCTCGTATCCTCCTGCTCAGTCACTCACTTGTCTTCGCTCTATCTACGCGTTCTTCTAGCACGGCACCAGGTCGGGTGGTGCTCGTTCACATCGATGCGCTGGCGTTTCCGCTCTGCGAGTCAGAAGTTGTGTCTGCTGTAGCCGCCGAGGCCTCCTACGGCTGCGGTGGAGCCCAATGGGAGACCGCCGCCGACGCCTGGAGGGACGTACGGCTGTCTGCCGCCTGAATACGTCGCGCCGTCGCCTTCTCCTCGGTACGACATTCCTGGTGCGTATCGTGCTTGACGCGTGTAGCGACTGCCTTGCGTGTTGTCCCCCATGTTGCCGCTGTCTCCAGCCCCTGTCGGCGTTCCACCTGAGAGCACGCTGCTTCCTGCTGCCGCCATGGCATTCCGCTGAGGTACTCGCGGCATGCCGTACGACGACGCTGATGCGACGGTGGCCTGCTGCCGTAAGCTGCTGTATCCCCCGACGTCGACTGCGGGCTGCTGGTTCCGACCATACTGCCCGCTCCCGCTGCGTTGACTTCCGGAGGATTTCTGCGGTGGTGTGAACGACGCCGTCTTCTCCGTCGACTCGACACGTTCATATTGCTGCTGACTGCTGCCACCGGGTGTTGAGACAGTCAGCGGCATGGTCACGTTGACGTTCACCTGGAAAAACGGGTACTGCAGCGCCTGACTTGATGTCGGTCGCTGGTTCGGATCGAATTTGAGCAAGTCTGTCATGAGCTGAAGAGCCTCGGGACTCGCGTGGGGGATCAGCTGCGCTAACGACGTGGGGACGAACTGCGGGAAGCGGTAGTTCATCTGCGCCGCAAGCTTCATCCCTTCCGGCCACGTGCTGTGCGTCGGATTGCCCAGAACAGAGCAGATTTTATAGAGCTGGTCACCTTCACTGCTGCCTGGAAATAGCGGGCGCAGTGTGAACATCTCGGCCATGATGCAACCCATGGCCCAAGCGTCAATGGGCGAGTTGTACGTCGTAGATCGTAGCAACACTTCTGGAGCTCGGTACCAACGGGTGGACACGTAGTCCGTGAAGGGTGGGCGTGACCGGATCTCCCTCGCCAGCCCAAAGTCGGCGACCTTGACGGTGTCGCCCTTGACCAGCATGTTCTCGGGCTTGATGTCTCGATGGAAGAAGCTGTGCTTGTGCATGAAGGCCAGACCCTGCAGCATCTGGTACATGAGGTTGCGGATTTTGGACTCGGGGAAGTGCCGATCGCGCTTCTTCATCGTGTCGTATAAGTTGCACTCCATGTACTCGAAGACGAAGTACAGCTCGTCGTTCTCGCGGATCACCTCCTTGAGCTTGATGATGTTGGGGTGGTTGAGCTTCTTGAGCGACTGCGAAAATTAAATAAAATAACATACAACAGAAGGCCAATAATTATTGTCATAAAACTATTGGCATTTCGCCGGAGGATAGAGAGTGCTAACCGTACGTACATTCACTTCGCGCAGCTGCATGCACTCCTCCCACGAGTAAAACTTCTTTTTCATACGCTTGACCGCCACCTGCAAACACGCAAATGAAAAACACAAAGGAGACATGATTAGACTAGTGCTAACCAAGAACGCAACACCCTTTTCCGGCATTTATCGTGTACCACTTCTCCAGACTGGCGATTCACGGCCTTGAGCACGGACCCGTAGGTGCCATCGCCCAGCTGCTTGGTGACCTTGTATCGATTCATCTTACGCTAGACTCACCAACGCTTTAGCCGCGCTGCTGCGTGTGCTGTTGCACTTTTCACGAAGTTGCCCCACCAAGAGGCGTCAGTCGCGAGGACGCAACCAAAAAGGGAAGAACCCACGGCTAAGAATAGTCGCGCGGCCGTTTCAATTCACGCGCGAGTTGAAGTGAAAGACACAAACCCATCCAACGGCATATTTTCTTCACTTCACCTAAACAGTCACACGTTCGAGTATCTATCTATTCATCATGAAGACGTGGGAGGCCTTCGGCGCCGGCCTGGCCGTGGTGGCCTCCATCGTCTCTAACCTGGGCGTGAACATCCAAAAGTACTCGCACTTAAGCGACGCTGAGAGGCCCGTGCGCGAGCGCCGGCCGTATGTGCGACGCCCCGTGTGGTGGGTGGGCTTTGCGCTCGTGGCGCTCGGCAGTCTGGGGGACTTCGCGGCCTTCGGTTTCGCAACACAATCGCTGGTGGCGGCGCTGGGAGGAGGCGCCACGCTTGTTGCCAATGTCATCACGGCGCAGTGTCTAAACGGAGAGAGTCTTTACAAGGTGGGTGGATTTAAGTGTAGCCTAAACTGCGATGATTCGCAAAAATTCTCTAACCGGTGGGAGATTTTTGTTGTTGCGTATTTTGCATTTTAGACGGATGTCGGCGGGGGGTTTTTCGTAATTCTGGGAGTGGTGATCATCGCGTGGATCGCCGAGCCGAATGTCGAGTACCCGCTGCCTGAGCTCGAGCAAAGATTCGTTCGAACGCGTGAGTGCTGGTTAGAGAGTGTTAAAGTTTTTTGCTTTTTGCTGACAATATGTATATCATTTCTGTAGCTTTTGTGGTGTACATCACGTGTGTGGGAGTTTGTGCCGTGAGCATGCTGGCCACCATCAAAGGCTCAGTTGCCAACCGGCTGAGGAATCAGGTCTACTGGTCCAACAAACGTCAGAAGAAACTCATGAAGGTATTTTCATGTATTTTTTTTCAATGATTTGTTGGTACAAGAGTCTTGTAACAAGGCTAATTTTGCTCTAAACAGCAATTCGAGATTCGGGTCCAGCGGCTGGAGCAGAGGCTTCTGGATATGGAGGTGAAGATGCTTCAAGTCACCACTTCACCTTCGCCGCTCCCGACGGGGCTCGTAAACCCACCAGCCATGAGTAGGGAACTCCGGGAGTTGATTGACTCGACCAACGCGGAGGACGCTCAAGCAGATGAAGATGCTGCAGCCAGAGAGTCACGAGTGGCGTACTACTATGCCATCTGCTCGGGCATCGTGGGCGCCATGACAGTGCTGTTGGCCAAGTGCTCCGCTATCATGATCGCTCTTACGCTCAAGGGCGACAACCAGTTCAGATACGGGTTGACGTACATTTTCCTGGGTGGCATGTTCGTGTGCATCCTCGTGCAGACGCACTTCCTCAATATGGCCACGGCTCTGGGGGACATCATGACCGTGTTCCCTATTTTCCAGGCTTGCTGGATCACCTTCAGCGTTGTTGGCGGCGCCATCTTCTACCAGAACGATGATGAGCCATTTCCTGTGACAGACAAAGTGTTCTATCCGATCGCTTTGCTGTCGATTGCGGTGGGTGTCGGACTGCTGGTGCAGCACAACTCCTCGAGCTCAGTTGATGCCCAGGTAAGTGGCGGTGGGAAACGGGGAGTGAAGACACGAGCGGGAGGTCGCACCGCTGGTTTTGAAGACAACGACAATGATGACGACATTCTTTTGAGTGCCGATGCTTCCATGAGCTCGCCTCTGTTACCGGCGGGCTCGCGGGAAGACGAGGGCTATTTGCACCTCAGCGCCTAGGCGCGTTGTTCAAAGTACGTCGTTGTTTTATGAAGTGGACAGTCAATCAAAATTCTATTGAAATCCATTGAAAACACCTCAGTGTCGTAGTGAAAAAATCACCAAGTAACGAGTGCGTTTCCGATGCTCTCTATTCATCATCCACGACAATGTCTGGGAAGTCATCATCATCGTCGTCGTCGGCCTCGACTGTGGCAACAGGATCCTTCTTCTCGTCATCACTGTCCTTGACGCGCTTCGTAGCCGGCTCGTCGTCATCGTCTTCATCTTCGTCGTCATCGTTTTCTTCAGCCTCGTCTTTCTTGACTTCTGCAGTGGTTTCGGTAATAGCCTGAGGCCGGGCATCGTCGTAGTCCTCCTCATCTTCCTCTTCTTCTTCCTCTTCCTCGGTAACAGCAGGAGCCTCCTTCTTTTCCACCTTTGTTGACTTCTCTTCCTGCTCAGGCTTGACATCTTCCTCGTCACTTTCATCGCGGTCGTTTTCATCCCAGTCCATGGCATCCCCCAGGACAGCAGACTCCTTCGAAGTGGCCCTCGAAGCGTTCCCGAAGCGGTAGGTCTCCTGCTCCTTGTTGGAGTTCTGCTGGAAATTGATCACCATTGGGGGCGCACGCGGGTGGAGCATTGCCTCGCCAGCGTTGAGAGCCACGAGCTGGAGAGCCGACGAAGCACCACCGCTGCCAATGACGCGGCGTTGCCAGTACTGGTGTCCACGAAGCAAGTTGGCCGCGTGCGAACCCGAGGCATCGGCAGTCACAGCACCCGAAAGAAGCGCAAGCGCCACTGGGTCAATGGCACCAACGTTACCAGTTCCAACCACATGGCGCCGCTGAACGGCCTTCAGCACGATTTCACTTGTTGACGAGCGGGTTTCGTCAGGCAGCAAGCTTCCGTAGACACACACACAACCAGCGATGGCCGTCAGCACTGTTTCGAGGGTCAGCGCAACAACCGACACATCACGAAGAGATACAAAACTGGCCTGGCCGGCAGCTGCGCTGCCTCCGTTGAGAGCAGCAAGCGTTGCAGCCGCAGCAGCCTGACGCTTGCGCTTCTTACTTTTGCCACCACCGTTCTTGGCGTCATTCTGCTGAGCTGCCAGCGCCTTCGCAACGCTGTTCGAGGTACTAGCGGTGGTAGTCTTCTCATCAAGACTACGCTTGCAGCGCGAGACCAACTCGTTGAGCAGCGGCACACCAAGTTTCTCCACAGTACTGGCACCAAGCCGACGTGCGCACACCGCCGTCGTGTCAGCCAAGGCCTGGAGATCCTCGCCATCACCCACACTTTCCGAAGCAAGCAGAAGGACACGCGTGATCTTGCTCGCGTGACGCAGGGCACAAATTCCAGAGCGCTCCACAGCCGCGCTCAAAGCACGCAGTGCCTGCGCGTGAACACGAGGAAGCACGGCGTACACAACACTGATCGGTAGTCGCACGCCGTCATCAGAAACTCCAGTGTGCTTGCCCACCTCGTGCGCGCGCACGCCCATGGCGCGTCGTGCAAACGTCACCACTTCGGGCAGCACTTGTTGGGCCTCGCGCTCCGAGGTCTGTCCGCGGCTCTGAGTAGCCGTGTGCGCACTTAGCAGCTCGTGCAGCGCGCTCAGC
>JAHQIV010001199.1:0-13117 GCA_030463285.1 Phytophthora europaea
GCTTCGACGGGGCGCCCATGAAGCCCCGCGCGCGTCCGAAGCTGCGTTGGCGCAGCGCGTTCTGGCTGCGCTCGAACAGGTACCCGGCCTGGTTGTTGAGGCCGTAGGTGCACACGCCTCCGCTGTTGAAGCTCCGCATGTTGTCGTCGAGTTCTGTCGGGTCGGTCGACAATTGAGTTATGGCCAGCCATTGGTGACTTGACTTCGTCGCAACGGCCATTGGAGCTTCGTTGTCATCAGAGCTAATGATTGGGAGGGGCGACGTCTAAGTTGTTATCACTCTTAACGAATAATCAGAACGGGTCTGCCCTCCTGTCTCAATTCGATTTGCAGCACCGGGACAGCGGTATACAAACACCAAGTGACGCAACAGCCTTCGAGACATCCACGCGACGAGGCAAAAAGACCTTCTCGAACAATCGCGAAGTACCGATTGTTCGGTACACCTCTCCATCAAACAGCCTAAACCTCCACTACCGAAATTTTTCAATATGGCTGCGTCAGTGCTTCCTCTGGCGGCGCCGACGTCGGCGCTGCAGCCGTGGCGCGAGCGCCTGCTGGCCTCCAAGGTGTTCATGCGCTACGACTACGCCTGGTACGCGTCCGCTCTGTTGTTTCACGTCGCTTGTTATGCATTTACGTAGGTCTAACCCCTCCAAAAACCTTCAGGAAAGAGGCCGAGTTCAAGCAGGCAGAGCACCGCATCACGGGCATCGGCTGCCGCCTCCTGTACCTCCACGCGTCGTGGGTGGAGACGTACCATCACTCTGCGTCCCCAGGCTGCTCCTCGCCAAGAGCCAAGACCTACATCGAGTCCAATGGCTTCCCAGAGTTCCAGGAACGACTGGCCAAGGCCTGCGAGCTCATGGGGTACGAGATCGTGGCCGATCCGGTGGCCGCAGACTTGGTGTTTGTATACGTAGCCCCTCCCGCTGAGCAGCGCAGCGAGCTGAGCCAGTTCGAGACCTTTAAGAAGGTCGTGGAGCACTCAAAGGACAGGAAAACGGACGACAAGCCAATGTTCTGCTTGCTGCTGGGCGACGCGGACTTCCTGCCGCTGCCCAAGACGGAGGAGGACGAGACCAGGAGGGGGTTGAGTGACTTCGCCATCTCCCAGGAGTTTGCACCCATTGCAGCCGAGGCGGAGTACGGATCTGTGGCTCAGTTCGCCGTCGAGTTTGTGCCCGACAGCGTCGAGAACTTAAGCAGCGAGTTCAAGGAGGAGAAGACGAGGAAGCTCGACTCGTTGATGAGCAGGTTCGGATGTGTGGGTCAGAACCTCATGCACCATACCGAGAAGTGGGAGTTCTATGCGAGTAGCGAGAGCGTGTTTTGCCATGGAGAAGACGACCCCAAGGGGGTGACCCACCCGAGTGAGGACGACACCATGTTCTGGTTCAAGGAGACCAAGGGCAAGACGTGTGACCAGTGCCATGCACCTAGTGAGAAACTCTCCAAGTGCGCGAGATGCCGTGATGCAGTGTACTGCTCGAGGGATTGCCAGAAGGCCGCGTGGAAGCTGCACAAACGCCTGTGTGGAAAGACCCCGGAAGAGATCAGCGCCCCGAACGAGGGGAAGAAGTAATGAATACGCAACGTACTAAAGTAATGCACATGGAGTAGATAATGCATCCATTTGTACAGAAGGCTTTGCTGAAGAGTGTGTTTGTTTCAGGCTTAACACGATGCAAATGTGGACATGTGCAAAATTGTCGAAGTGGACTACTTCCCTAACTCAACCCAATTGTTCTTCTGTAGTGCAGATCTTCAGGTTACTGAAAGCAATCGCGACGTGTCTTTCGTGGGCATTGTACAGTAGGCTAACGTACAAGAGATGAGTGACTTCCACGGCGTTTTCAAAGCTACCAGGTACTTCTAATCCCAAGCCCACAAGCCTTTCACACTGGAATGCCAACAGTACTCCAAGCTGTACATCACATACTTCGCCTTGAGTTACTGCGTTTAGTTCGTTTATCACTGCCAATGGTGCGTGCATATCCTGTAAATCAGCACACTGATGTTGACAACCATGGAATGCGCGGCCACAGCATCCAGACAGCAAGTCATCAGCCTCGAAGGTCCACCCTTCCAGCCCCAACTCCAAGTCGCAAGAAGGGAAGAGCCTAGCTGATGAGGCAGGCACACTTGCAATTTGTAGTAGCTACTGCTCCACAGGAGCCGCTTGCTTCGTCGGTAGCGGTCCACTTTGATTACAGTGGGCGGACTTTGGCACAGACTCGATTGATACCGACGCTGTTTGTCCCTCCGAGTGATTAATGCCTCTAGGAGCGCAGACCCAGAAACTAGCTTTCCAGTCCAATGGGTCCGTAGCCAGCAAAATGTGAAGCAGGGGCGCAAACGCTTCAAAGCACGTCCGGGCCGTATTCAGAGCGTCGAACATCTCGCCCATATTTGCCGGTAACCCTCCGAGCTCTTTGATAATGTTGGAGGTCTTCTCGATTTCTTCGGTTGCAGCAGTCGCAACGTCTTCGCTGTTTTCCTGCTCAGGCAAAATCTGGGTCTCGGTTGCTGGTGCCTCCTTCTTGAGGTCAGCGACCGGTTCGACAGGCAGAAATGAAGATACAGCTGTGAACGTCGCGTTTAAGTCACCAACTATCGGTGGCTTGCCGGTACCATTCTTCTCAGCAGCACTTGCTGCTTCCTCAGCCGATAGGTGACAACTTTTTATCTCTTGCAGAATAAGCAACAGCGCCGCCCCCCAGTGTTCTTCCATATCCCTCTTGGAACAAGTCGTGATATGTTGCTCTTTGAGGTGCTTGTAGGCACGTTCACAGAGCTTGAGTGCCAGTCGCGTGAAAATGTGTTTCTGTAGCACCTGCGCAAACGCCTCGGAGCTGAGAGAAAGCAAGTCACAGGCCCGAGCCGTACGCACAGTGTAGGCGCTGATAGTGCAGCCCAGCAGACCACGCTCACCGAAGTAGCTACCATCACGAAGGCCAAGTGGACGGTGCATCAGTGACCGACTACGCATGGTGAGATGGCCTTTGATCACAAAGTACATGGCTCGCACGATGCTGCCTTCCGTCACCACATTTTCATCCCGAGGATAAGTCTCGAATTGCAAACTATCGGCCACTGAGAGCGTCAGCGCGTCGATGGACTCGTCGCCTTCCCAGCATACCGGTGTGACGACTTTCATAACAAACCACTCAAGAGGCTTCTTGGACACATGTAGCACACAAGCAGCTCGAATATGTTGTGGCATTTCCTCCAAAAGCTCCTCGTAATTGACACCAGCATGCGACGACCACAACGACGTCATAAACGCATAGGTCCGAGACCTGATGTGTTCGCTTACGCGTAAACGCGCCATGTAAAGCTCGACAGCGATATGGTTCTTGCGAAACCCTACTTCCAGCCCAATAAAAGAGATAAACAAACTCGCAAGCTCGCCGATCACGAAGGACATAACGATCAGCCCAGTAAACGAAATGGCGATATGGAAAGCGTACAATGACGCCGTGTCAGGATCAGGATTGTATCCTTTCTTGACGAACATCGTAGTTGCGAAGAAGAGCCCACGCAGAAATCGCCGAGACAGTTGAGTAGCCGACGGGTTCTGGGGGTCCGAAATGTTCAATTCCTCTGATGGGAGCCACGAATCCCATTGCGTGCCGAACCCCGCCATCGTAGCCACAGCTAGATATGCGCAAGCCGTCCAGTACATCATTAATAAATATAACAGCCACACATGCCAGAAGCGCTTGACATCGTTGGCGACGCCACGGCGATTTAGCTCGTCCAGGTAGTTTAGAATGTTGAGAATCTTGATGCAGCGGAGCAACTTGAGCCACTTGATGTAGCTAAACAGAGAAACCAAATCGTAGAACGGACTAGCAGCAAGGATATCCCAGACCATGCGTTCCTTCTTGTAAACGCTACGCAACTTCTGATCATACAGCTCCATCGAAGCCGGAGATTCTTGTACGTGCCAACTGAACCAAATGTCCACTACAAACGTAATCTCGCACAATAACTCGAACACTTTGATGATAGTTGTCGTAACTGTTACCCGACGCATAGAATCCATAGCGAGCTCGTAGGGTATCATGATAGCAACGTACACGGTGCAAGCCACCATAAAGCGCAACCAACCGAGGTGGAACTTGCTCTGAACAGGAGTACCGTGAATTAGACCATTCACCAATTTGAGGAGAGGTTGGAGTGCAAAGCTGTCGAGCAAACGCACCACGCTCATACAGATAACGCTGCTGTGTGTGCTGTTGCTACGAGCATGATACCGTCTCTCCTTCAAGCCCTCAGCTCGTTCATTCATAATATTGGAGCGTGACACAACCAAACCAGTGGAAATAGTCATTCCTCGACTTTGTACTTCGCGCGAAACCTGTTGGAGGCGTCCTTGCTCACGATGAATACTAACTAACTGGAGCACTTTCTCCTTCCAGTTCGGGTACCTATCGAACACAAGCTCCAAAGATTCGCGAGATAGCTTGTATAATATACACGAAGTTTGCGCCTGAATGTGCGCATTTCGTTGCGCGTTGGTGAAGAGTCCATTTTCGCCAAAGTAGCTACCCGCTGCGAGTTCGTTCACTTTCTTTGGTTGATTTTGTACGCTGTGTTTTTCACTGTTGTTAGTAACCACGCTAACGATATCGTCCAACCTTGGGCCAACTCGACTCGATGTGCCATTCTCATCACCACTTTTCTTGCCTGCCAAAGCCTTGACAACTTCTTTAAAGGTAGTTTTGTTGTGATTCGCTATTCGCAAGGGTAGAAGAACACTGAGCACACCCGTGAAGACGAAGTACATATCGCTGCCACTCTCACCATATCTAATAACGTAGTCGCCACGCGAGACGAGCTCCTGTGTGAATTGGGAGACTAGCATTCGTGTAATCGATCGTTCCATTCCGGTGAGAAATGCGACTTTTTCGATCATGGGCATTAGATAGACAAATCGAATGTCCGTGAGCAATGGCGGTGGTAGGCAGTTGACTAAAATGTGTTCCTGTGTGATTGTATGGAACCGCTTGAAAAGCAAAAATGTTTTGACGCGCTTTTGGAGAGTCCGCGGCATCTGGAAATGGTCGAGCATTTGACACACGGCACTCATTTTGGCATTGAACTCCTTCGTCTCCGAACCTGTGAGCTCGATGATATCTGTAAAATTGCCAATTACGTAGGCAAACAAGAAAAAACCAGCGGTCATGGTAATGACGCTGAACATGCCTTCTCCAGTTGTGTGGGGGGCATCAGATGACCCTGAAGATGACATGAGGCCAAATGACCAGTAGAGCGAAGCAATGTACTGCAGCGTTCGCGATCCGTTCTCCAAACTTGTCGGTGGAAGCCAGGGGTCTTCGCCAAAGGTAGTTTTCTTGATACTGAAATACTGAGGGGCTGCTTCGTTTGATGCAAAGTTAAACCAAAGACATCCAAGGATGTGAGCCAACATAAACGTATAGTAGAGCAGTTTGAAGACACGGAGTTCTGTCGTCCGCTTCAAATAACGTTCCTCCAGTGCATAAAGTTGCCTCGGAACCTTAGATAATCGTAACAATTTGTTGACGTTCAGTAAACCCCATCGTTTTGGTGTTGGTACATTCCAATTCACGGCGTACAGTGGCAGGAGCGCTACAATATCCAAGGCAAACGCCCCCGACCTTAAATACTGGCGTTTAATGCGCTGCGGATCCATCGTTTTGTTCCCGTACTCGTAAAATCCTAGATGGGACCGAATCCACATGTCGAAAACGAAAGAAAATTCCATGAAAACCATCAGAGCGTCGGTAGTCCAGTATTCTCCGCCCAAAGGAAAGCATGCCTCGAACACGACTAGAGCCCATTGCACCGTCATAACGAGAAACACCCACGTTTCCCAGCTCAAAATGAAGAACGAGTCAGGATCGTACACAGTTGCGGCATAGTTGCAGATTCCAGCGACGATCTTGAACAGTAGTGACGTACGTTCATTTCCTACGCTCACATCGTGCTCATTGTCAGTACTCATACTCGCCAATCGCTTTCGAAGCAACCGCTGATCAAGGGCCAAAAGCTCCGCTTTAAATATCGGATAAATGGTTTCCATAGCTTGCAATTGATCTCGAGAAACAAAAAGCAGGACGCAACCGCTATTGGCGCTGACATGCTCAGTGTACCCCTCCCCTCGCTCTTGGTGCATGAGCGCTGCCGCGCCGAAAAAACTTCCACGGGATATTTCAGTTGGTGAATCTCCCATTTGGACCACGCACACCGCTCCCTCAAGCAAAAAGAACAACCCCGTGGCATAGTCACCATGACGATACACAGTCTCACCTTGACCATACAAAACGAATCTGGCGTTTTCAACCAGGATTTCTTCAAGTTTATCTCGCACAGGTTGGACGCCCTGTAACAGTGCGAACGTCTCCAGTACAGGCTTGCAAATGCTTCGTAGCAAATCTAGTCGAATGGATCGTGGGAGATCAGCAAGCAACTCGTTAATTACTGCACCCCGATGTGACGACCACCAGTAGTCCAGAAACGATTTCACACGATGGTGAATTGTCAATGGAGCATTCTGGCGGCGTAAGAAGCGCTGGATACGAGTACTCGCCTCGAAAAACAGTTTTTGCTCGAATGCAGAGGCGGTTAAACGTTTTTGCACGTTATCCACCACCACAGCCGAGACCAAGAATCCGCCTAACATGAGAATGAGTGCCGCAATCAATTGTACATCACTCGAAGGCTCTAAGCTGCTCCCTGGGGCTGCAAGTACTGTGACAGCAAAGTACAATGACCGAGAATACTCCATCGCAGTTATATCTTGCAACGCTTTTCGGTCACCGATCACATCAAAAACAGTATCGTTGCAATTCTCGAGATGAGTCGCATTCAGCCTTCGTAAACAAAGACTAGCAGGGCATATCCACGCATCGTTTTCATTTGGGTCAAACCCCTCGAAGTACGAGATTCCGAAGTAGATGCATGCGACGACGTGAACCATCATAAATAACAGCATTCCGAGTAGTATGAGCTGTCGTTTGCCGTTTAAATAAATAAAGTGTTCGATCGCGTCCAAGTGTTTTTTTAAGCGAAAGACACGAAAAAGCCGTGGAATTCGCATCGGTCCATACTTCGCCATACTGAAATATTCGTAGGGGAACGCGCACAAAACGTCAAACAAGAAGCCATCGCGCAAATACCTCTGCGCGCTTCGATTCGGGTCCATGATTTTTTCGGAGTTGTCCATGAACGATAAGTTCAAATTTAGGAAGAGATCAAGTATTAAGCCAAGATTGGAGGTTGTGTCCACTGTCAGAGTCGCCCAGGAAGGTTGCTGCCAAAGCGGAAAAAATACTTGGACAGGAATCATGAGCCAGCAGTAGCAGAGATTTGATAAAAGCAGAAGCAGCCACCACTTTCGCACACGCGAATGGTGATCAATACACTTTCGAAGCAGCAAAAACCGCCAAATACCGCGATTCTTGTATTCTGGATTTCGGTCGTGTTGGTGATCGTATACCCTTCGTCGTACAGCTCGGCCGCTACTCACCCTGTGCCCGGACGCCAATACCGGGTCCTCACTTGGTGTTGAATGTCCTGTTTCTCGTAAAGTCTGCGCACTGGTGTTACTTTTGAAGCTCGACTGCGATTGTGAAATGTCCGGCGGTGCTGGACCCACGACATTCTTTCGCGAGTGACGCCGGGATAATGTCTTGCGTGGCGAGGAGAAGATATCACTGCCTTTCCTTGTTAGTACCCTCACGAGAGCTGATGCCCCCGCTACGGCTCCTGCTGCAACAGAAGCGTTTCGTAGTAACGCTCGCTTGTGGGTTTCTGCGGGGGATACCGCACTTGCTGGCAAGATCTTATTGCCAACGACATTTTCAACACTATTTAACTGGTGCAAAATTGCTTCCACATGAGAGGCAATTGAGGATGCACAATCTGGGTATCCTTCGAGCACCCTTTCGCAATGGAAGCGTGACAGCTTGTATAAAATCGCATACGTCGCTGATATGACTGTGGCTGTCCGCGGCATCGAAGAAAATACAGATATCTCGCCGAAGCATGAGCCTTTTCGAATCTCCCTTACCGTCACAAAGTTAACGACAATCGTAAGGACTCCAGAGTGAACCACGTACATAGCATCCCCGTAGTCCCCTGCTGAGAACAGTGTAGTCTGAGCAGGTACAGCAATCATTTCCAGCAAACTTGTCAATGCCACGATAAACTGGTCACTACAGCCCCCAAAAAGCGAGACATGGGCGATGGTCGACTTCAATAGCTCCACCTGGATATCATTAGCGATCGATGGGCACAACAGCTTTGCAGTCTCACGGTCTGTTGACTCGGCATCCGTGTAATAGCGCTGTACACAAAAACGTCACACTAATGTCAGTTCCTCTTAAAAGTCCTGCCATTGGAAATCAAAACTACAACGCACTTTGAGGTACTCGATAGCTTTGGTTTGTTGTTTCTCCGGAACGCGATGGAATGACAGCACATGGACTAGTTGGTTTATTCGTGCACCCATAGCCTCAGCGTTATCGCTCTCGCACTTGGAAATAACGAAAATTGTAGCACATAGCGTCGTAAACATCGAGAATCCGCAGAGCGCAACCAGGATCGTGAAAAGGAACTCTGTCGCGCGCTTGGGTAACTCTCCCTCAAATAGGCCCGTCATGATCCCCACACTCCAGAACAAAGACGTCAAATATTGCCGATGCAACGAGCGACTATGCGTTGAGGTTTCAGAACTATCGGGTGGTAGCCAAGTGTTGGTGTGGCTTTCATCTTCTCCAAAGCTGTAGCGAATGCAAGCCAGAACGTGTGCCAGGTACACCGTGGACGCAAGAACCTTGAGCAACTTGAGTACAACGAAATGCCTAGCGTAGAACTCGTCCAGATTTGACACTAGGTGCGGAAACCTTGACCACCGGAGTAGCTTCACGGATAACAGCTTCACTACTTGGTGTGGATACCATGTAACGAGAATCTGTGTGGGTAGAATGGAGACGACATCTAGCGCAAACTGACGCGAGCGCACATATTTCTTGATCGTGCGTTTTGTGTCTCGGATGAGGTTGCCATCCGAGTAATAGCCTGTATTTGCTCGGACATACAAGTCCACCGCAAACACGACTTCACACAGAATGACCACCACAAACAGCATGGAGACTTTTTCGACAGCCTCGGGCTGGAACGCCAAAAAGTATGGCAACAGGAATGATTCATGAAGCAGACAGAGGAGCAGCACTTGTTCCCAGACCTTCACGAGCGTTGCTTTGGGGTCGAAGGCGTCCTGGCGGTCCTCGACCACGACGCTGGCCAACCTGGTGTGAAGACTAAAATTGGTGTGCACCCGACCGCCAGATCGGCCGATAGACCGGCGGCCGAATGACAGCACTCTCCACGACAGCACTTCGCTACCCTTGCTGCCCTTGCTGCCTTTGCTGCCCTTGCTGCCTAAGCTGACGTCGCTCGACTTGACCATGCTCAACGCAGCATGCAAAACCAACCCGTGACTGTCTACCTTGCGTAGCGCAGAGCAGAGACTAAATAAATAAACATGACACCACGCAACGGTCAACCGAAAAAGCGCTCGACTCTGCTCGACGCAGCGGTAAAAATATCAACCGCGCTTGATCAAGAGCTCTGACGTGAACTTGTGTGTCCGTACCTTCGCACCAGTTGAATGAACGCCACCGAACGCCTCCGATCTCCTTGCTAAACTAAGGCAGCGCTCGGTATGGTCACGACAAAGTCACATCAAACTGGTGTTCTGATCGTATTCCTAGCTAGTAAATTGGACTCGCTTGAGACGGTCTACGCTGCTGTTGCTGTTGATTTGTGGTCTCCGTGACGTGCAGAGCGAGACTGAGGTTCCAGTTCTCCTGCTTGGCAGTATTGAGCTGTTCCAGCAGGTCTTCGTACCGGGATATGTCCTTCTGACGCTGCGTCTCGGTCTCTTGGATCTGCCTTTTGGCCAGTGTCTCCTGTTCATTTGCGGTCGCCAATGCAGCCAAGAGCTGCTGTTGGCGTGCCGACAACTCTGCAATCTTCTCCTCTTTGTGTGCAAGCGCCCTCTTCAAGGATGAAGAAGAGTTCTTGGTAGGTGGAGAGGATAGTGGTGACCGTGTAGAGCTACCTGCTTTCCTTCGTTTCTCCAAACGCCTATACCTTCGCTCTTTGGAATCAATGAGGGCGTCCAGCTCATCGATACTTTGTTGATGGCCATTGTCGGACGATAGCGATCCATCCTCAGATGAAGAGGCTCTCGATGTTACAGACGACGTTGATTGTTGCCTTGCTACCTGGACCGCTGCTTTTTCTTGCTCCGCTGCGGTAATTAGCACCTTCAGACGTTTCTCTTCAGTGCTGTGTTCTTCCATTAGTCGTTGCATCTGTCTGTCTCTTTCTTCGTGGACTCGTGCTTCAGCTGCCAGTACCTGTTTTGCTAGTGATTCCTCCAGCTCGCGCATTCGGCGCTCGTGCTCAGTTTCGAGTGACTTTTTGTCTACCTCGAGCTCCTTGCACAAGTTCCGCAGGGCTGCTCGTTCCCGCTCCAATTCACCGGATGACGCTTTCAATTGCTGAACTTGGGTCCTTAATCGATCGACAGTCTCCTCACTTTTGTAAGCCCGTCTGAGTGCATCCTGCTCCTGTTGGAGGATGGTCTCCATGCGTACTGACAGGTCTTTCGTTTCGCGTTGCAGAACCGCCAAATGTTCTTCGTGTTGTTGGTGGGCATTCGCTACTAATACCCGCGCCTTCTTATCGAGCTTGACTTTCTGCTTGACCAGTTTGAGCTTCATACGCTGAAGGTCGCGTTCCAGCTGGTCACATTTTAATTCGCCAGCCTTACACGCTACTTGCGCAGCTACACGCTGCCTTGCGATCTTCATGTCAAATTCACTCCGGAATTGAGCCATCTGCTGCTGCATCACGGATGTAGCCTGTTCGAGTTGCTGTTCAGCTTTAGCAACCTGTTTCGCGCATCTCCGCTCAGCTCGGACCTCGCGATCATGCGCCTCTTGTGCCCACTGCGACCGAGCCGTCTCTAACTCGAGCGTGAGTTGCGCCACTTTAACGGTGAGATCAGCTTTCTGCTGCTGGAGAGTCATGTTCTCCATCTGCACCCTCGAAATATCGTCGCCCTCCTGGTTGATATTCTTCTTCTGCATTCCCTCAAGAAGTTGAGCCTTTTCGCGGTCAAACCGGCTCCTCTCTTCAGCTAACAGCTTTAGTGCACCAGCCCCGCGCTTACTCGCAAGCTGGAGTCTCTCTTCAAGTGATTGAATAACGCCGTCCTTGAATGTTATGACGTCTTTGGCTTGTACCATTGCCTCCTCAAGCCGTGCCGACAAGGTGTGAAGCATCGTTCGGTCATGATCCGATCCAATTGTCGTGTTCTGCATGTTCTCGCTATGAGCCTGGATATGTTGGCTACCTTTCAACGCTTGGACTTCCGCTTGCAAACGTGACACCTCGCGTCCAACGCCATCAAATTTAATATTGAGCTCTTGTAGCTGAGCTTCGGCCGCATGTTTGGCCGTCAAAGCTTCTTGAAGCTGTTGCTCGTGCTCTACGACCTGGCAGCTCATTGTCTGGCTTAGTCGTGAAATCCTGTCGACGCACTTGTCCTTGATAGAAGTTTCGTGCGCCAACGCACGTTCTAGTTCAATTTGCGCAGTGCAAATTTGCTCCAATTTAGCCTGGAGAGTCAACTCCTGTAGTGTATCACGCGGAAGGTGCTTCAGCATTTTAGCTAACATAGCGTGAATTTCCACGTCCTCTTGGCTGGAGGTGAAACCGAACGCAACAGTTGTTCCCGACGGCGAGCTGGTAGCAGCTTTAGCAAGATCATACGCCTTGCGCACACGTCTTGAAATATCAGATTGCTTCTGCTGTTCTTCGCTTTCACAACTTGTGCTTGGACTCAAGCTTGGAGGTAGCTCAGGTGCTTCACTCATGTGGGGCGGAGGAGCAACAAACGGCAACTCGCACGTAGAATCACTAGAAGCTGTCGACCTATCAGGCAAAAAAATACGATCACCATGACGATTGATTAGTACAGTAGATCTGATGGAGACCCCATCAGAGTTTGTCCGATGGACTTACAGCGGCGGTGACGCAGATAAGAATCTTTCGGAAAAGAATGCGACGCACCGATCAGTTGAGACGACAGAACCAGGAGCTTCAGGCGCGATAAAATCCTCTCTGCAACCTGGTGCCTGGTTTCCTGCCTCTATCGACAGTCGCTTTTGATTTTCAACGAGCTGATAGGTGTTCTTCTTCTCGATAAAAGCTGACAAGTAGTTGATTCTGCTGCAATACTTGATCTCCTTCGCCTTGCACGCGTACAGGAGCGACTGGATGGCCTAGGAAGTTAACCATACAGCAATCCATTAATCATCGCACATGGAGACTTCCTATCAGCTCAAACCAAATCTCCCGTACCTGTTGCTGGAATTGCGCCGGGGTCTGAATAGCCACCAGCAAGTACGTCGCACTCGTACCGCCCACGAACGCTCCAAATCCAGCACTCAGCGGCTCATTCACCGGGAACTGCGCGTCCAAGAAACACCCCGCTCTCTCCTTCTTCTCCACCTGGTTCGCCACGTTTCCTCGTGGCTCAATAATGGACCCACCCTGTAAATCCACAACCAAGAGCCGTCCTCGTCTCGCTTCTCCACTCGGAGACAGCGTCTCCACATGCAGCGCCACGACAAAGTCCTGCGTCTCCTTATCCTTCACTCTCTCCAAAGCTCTCGAGTACAAATGCACCGCTTCAGCCGGCGCCGTGACAGCCACCGAGCGGTCCACCAGCAGCTTCTCCATGTCTTGCACTGGAACACTCGTCCCGGGCGCTAGAAGGTCCGTCAGCGCCTCATTCTTGCTGGTATCGACGCCCCAGCAGCTCAGCAGCACGCTGCACTTCCATCCGTTGCCTAATTTGCGCTCTAATTCACTGAAAACGCGTCTAACTGCCAGCGTGATAAGCCCGGGCTCCGCCTGTCCATTGCGCGGCTTCTGCTGGTCACCGTGACACGCGAACGACTTGCCTGAGCTCGCCGCGCCCGTGGCTACGAGCGTAGCGGCCTTGCCATCGACTGCGGCGTCGACCGCGGGCGTGAGACTCGTCTGG
>JAHQIV010001200.1:0-13113 GCA_030463285.1 Phytophthora europaea
CACACGGTGCTGTTCGCCGGCCCGGGCGAGCGCATTGAGATCGTGCACCAGGCCACCCGCCGCGAGGTATTCGCCATTGGCGCCGTGCGTGTTGCCACGCAGGCTCCTTCCCTGCCCCTCGGCCTGCACTCGGACTAAACAGCTCGAGTGACCCGGGAGTCTACGCTTTGTAGTGTACTCTAGCCTCTGCTCCTATTCTTCTATTGCAGTGTGCGGTGACTCGCCATCGAGCTCCGCGTTAGCATCGACAAAACTTCGTGCCATTCAATAAAACTGTCTTACTGCTGTAGTTGTGCCTTGTAGTGTTCATTCACATAGCTTCACGACACGGGAGGAGGCATTAAACACTTGGCTGAGTACATTGTTGCTTAGGAGTGCACCGACAAGTAGAGAACACGAATGTTGCGCGTCATACGGGCTGCTTACATCACAATGCATCCCTTCTCGCCATCCTGCAGATCATTGCCGTCGTCGTCTTCATCATCGTCGCTCTGCGACTTACTCTCCTTTGCCTTCTCGGTGGTTTCCTTGGCCTCTTCGCCTTCGTCGCCCTCGGCTTTCGCCTCAGCCCCCGCTTGCTGCTTCTTAACCACCTTGCGCAACCGCTCCACGTCATGCATGGTGAGCACGGTGCTGTTGCGGATCACCAGCTCGTCGTCGAATCCAAATGTCTTGCACTTGAGCTCCACCTTGCGCTGCTCACCGTCGTGTTCGTCCAGGCCCAGCAGCTCGCCCATCGTGTCCTGCATGAACAGTGGCTGGTTACTGACAATCTCGATCTGCGCGTTCAGAGCTCGAGTCAGCCATGCCAGTTCGGTCACATCGGGCACGCTCGGGTCGCCCTTGCGGAACACGACAGCAGACGGGTAGAGAGCTTCGCCCTTCACCTTGGCAATAGGCAACGCATGCTTGGCGATAACGTCCAGGTCGTCGAATGGCACAGACGTCTGTGGGCCATAGAGGATCGACATCTCCTTCGCACCCCACATGATCTTGTGCTCTCCTGTGCTGCTAGTGGCGTCTCCAGCGGGAGTGCAGCTCACCTTGTGGTCCTTCCAGTGACCTCGCTGGCATTGCGCGTCGCAGTAGAAGGTGCACTTGCAGCGCGTGCAGCGCTTAAGTTCCTTGCCGGGGGCAGCGCGTTTGTCACACTTGGCACAACGGCGCAGCTCCGGGTTCTCCATGAGTGCGAGCTGCTCACCAGGAGGCAACACACGGCGCTCCAGGTCAGCGCGCGTGTAAAATAGCGCCAAGCCGCGAATATGGTCGCCACCTTCGCCGTTCGGCCCACTGCCCGTGTGCGTACTGATGACGGACGAGAAGACAGTCCCTCGGCCAACCTGGTGACGCGCATCAAGCCGCAGCTCTTCCTCCCCCACAGCGTCCACCTGAATGGCCTGGCGTTCGGCGAGGCGGTTCCACGGCTCCAGCTTGGCGTATGTATCGCAGGCCGAATAGAAGGCAGACAGCGCCTCGGTCGTCACACCAGCGCCCGAGATCAGTCCAGGACGCTCGCTCACCTCCGCCACGGACGCAAGGTCCTTCCGGATCAAGTGCTGCGAGAGCTCCCTAAGTAATCAACAAGACACAGCGTCAGCACAAAGCTCCTCCATCAACTTGCAAACTCGACCGAAGACGTACTGGATGTAAGAATCGATGCCGTCCGACTCGGAGAGATACGAGCACTCGATCCCCAGCGCCGAGTAGCTCTTCCGCAGTTGTCCCACAAAGTGCTTGTCCGGGAACACGACCTTGTCCGGGCGGTGCTGGGGCGTGCTCGTGGGCGGGTCCAGCATGGCCTGCAGTGTCAGCTCCAGCACTGTCTGGGGCGACGGATACACCTCCGGCGGGTCGCAGATCTTCTTGGACACCACCTGCCCCAGCGGGTATAGGTTGTTCACCAGCACGCAGTACGGGCGGCAGGGCACGGCGTCGTGTCCCTCCACCGCGCCGGTGCTCGACGCCGACCAGACTCGGAGCTGGCGAACCACCACCTGCCACACCTCCAACTGCTTCTTCTCCAGCTTGCGGTAGCGCTCCACCTGCTTGGGCGTCAGCAGCATCTCCGTGCTCACCACGATGTCGGCTAGTGGCAGCAGCAGATAGATAGTCAGCATTGATGAGCGTTGATACATGGCTACATTGGGAGTTTTGGGTACAAACCATCGCCTTCCACCTCGAATTGGGTCGGCACGCGGGGAACATCTTCACTGTCGGAGTCGGAGTCGTCCTTCAGGCGCAGCAGCGACGGTAGGGAGGCAGTAGGAGCGTCGAAAATGAGGAAAATAGGTCAGAATTTGGGTAGTCGAGGGGGGGGTGACTTTAATCGCGATCTACAGCGCTCCAGACGGCCGGAACGGCACGACCAACACCACCGGACAGTGGAGAAGACGATAGGGAAGTTGACGCGTACCTGGAAGTTGTTCCACTTCTCGTAGTTCTTGGTCAGGAACTGCTCGGACGTCGCCATCGTCGCGGTTCGTGTTCTCTTCTAAGAAAAATTGGGTAACTGAGACTAAAATGTATCCATAATCGACCATTTCTGAGTCGGACTCAGTCTCCAGAATCAGATTTGTGTAGCCTTCTTGATCACAGTTCCGTCATTTTGCATCCAAGTGTACCGTATCATGGAGAACCTGGTGCTGACGCTGCAGACGCAGCGCGAGGAGCTGCTGGCCGCCCACGCCGCCTCCAGCGACCGCGAGGCTTCGCAGCAGCTAGTGCAGCAACTCAAGACGCTGTCGGAGGAACTGGAGCTCGTGGCGGCCGCTGCGACGACCGCGTCGCTTGCCGCTGCGCTGACTCCGGACTTCTACGCGAGCTACCTGCTGACTGTGCTGCTGGCGAAGAACCTGTATGTAAATGTGATGTGTACACAACATGGCTAAATAATAGTAGACTGAAAGATAGCTACATTTGCTCTTCCTGTAGGAATGACGCGCGGTTCCTGTGGAAGCGCATCGCGCCCGAGATCAAACAGAGCTCCGAGGAGCTCCACGCCGTCTGGGAGATTGGCACGGCGTTGTGGCAGCGGTGAGAGCTGCAGAGATCAAGTCAAAGGATCATTGAAGTTTATTGACCTCTTCTGGCTATAGGAACCTGGCTGCAGCCTACGCCGCAATGGACTACGACTGGTCTCCGTCGCTGCAAGGACTCATCGAGGCCCTGAAGAGTGCGTGGACACATCATTTTCATTGTGTTGCTGTGCTGAAGGAGACGCTGACCTGGACGTCGGCTGTTGTGTGTTGCTGCGACTTGTTGGTACCAAACGGTGTAGCTGCCACTCGCGAGGGCACAGCGGAGCTTCTGAGTCTCGCGTACTCGACGATTTCGGTGAGCGATGCGGCGCTGGCGCTGGGCTTCGCTCGGCACGAAGACGCCGTGCAATGTAAGAGACCACAGGCGGTCGACTTGGTGGAGGGAGTATCAGGTGCTCATGATTCTTTTTGCTGCTTGGATTGCCATAGACTGCTCGTCCCTGAACTGGGAGGTGTCTGCGGCGGACCAACTGATCCTGCCCAAGCCGCTGGGCAACGTACGACGCGGACCCTCAACGGTGGTGGACCTGAACCAGCTCGACACGCTGTCCAAGTCGGTGCTGCATCTGGAACAGAACACGGTGTTCAAGCTGCCGTGAGGTAGCAACATCGCTACATCAACTAACCTCCTGGTGCGCTATTCCGGTGCCGATTCGCGTCAATATAAAGCGGCGCCTGCCGATCTTTGTCAGACACCCCTTCGCTCATCTGTCGCTTTAGATACGCCACCGATGGAGAAGCGCACGACTGTCCGTCGCAGGACTGGAGAGCTCAAGGCGGCCACCGACGCCGAGTCCACTGTCAGCACGCGCAGTAGCAATAGCAGCAACAGCAGCACGTCGTGGAAGCAGAAGCAGCGACGGCTCAAGACGGAGCGGCTCGGTAGTCGCGGCAATGGTGTGGCAGGTACCAGAGCAGCAGGACAGGGGCAGGTTGAAGGCGAGACGGATGCAGACGATCGGTTGACGTCCCTTGAGGTCAGACTGGGAGCGGTTCTGGAGACGACGGAGGTGCAGATGACCATGGTCGTGCTTATCGCGCTGGACGTCGGCTGCACTGCATTGGAGATGCATCTGCACGACCAGCAGCAATTGGCGCTTGCATTGCAACAGCTCAACACCGAGAATGGAGGCGCAAGCTTCGACGTGGGCGGGTCGGTGCTGGCGAGGATTGCGACTCGACTGGTGGAGTCCTTTACGGGCTTCACGCTGTTCCTCTTCTTGATCGAGCTAGCGGTCTTGCTAGCGGCCTTCCGGCGTCAATTCTTCGCGCACGCTGGGTACGTGCTGGATATGGTCGTTGTCGGTGTATCTCTGGCGATGGAGCTCTACGCGCAGTCGAAAGGTGAGTCTGCGCTGGCTTCGCTGGGAATATTTAGGAGGTCTCACCTCACCTTCGCTTTGTGCTTGATGCAGCGGTGCGGTTACTGGGGATTCTGCGCGTGTGGCGAGTGCTGCGTTTGGTGAGGAGACTCGTCGACCAGGAACGCGCTGCGCACGACGGCACCCGTATCCTCCTTGAGCAGGAACAACTGGTACGTCCTTGAAGCGTTATGCCTCTGGTGGAGACGCTACGCTGGACGTGCACTGAACGTGATCGTCGTGCAGAAACTCCTCCACGTTCGGATGCAGAAGGACGCGGCGCATGAGTCGCTTAAGCGCGAGTATGAATCGCGCTCGGGGCTCGAGCAGCTTCTACGCAGCTACAAGGACGAGATCGTGACTCTCAAGGAGGCACTGCAGATCGCTGCGCAGGCTGTGGCCGAAGCGGCGATGGCTGAGAATGTTCTGGTCAATCCGGACGAGTTTGCTGAGGATGCACTCGCCGCTTCATATCCTGCAGCGGATCACTATGAGGACGACACCAATTCGACCTATCCGCAGGCTGAGCCGGGTGCGCGCTACCGGGAAGAGGACAACACGCATCACCAGGAGGAAGACGCTGTAGTGCATCCTGCGGAAATTCAAGAGCGCTGGACAGGAGATGGCAACGCATATCAAGTCCAGTACGCAGCTGCGGTGCATCCAGCAGCGCTGCTCGAGTTAGAAGGGGGTCATCACGGAGAAACGGCTGCTCCCCCGGTTGCAGTACGTTCGACAGAGGTGCAAGCAGAGCTTGAGCATGGACGAGAGAGCGAGAGGGACGAGTTTGAAGATGCCGTGGATGAATAGCACGGAGAGCTCAATCAAGCATCCAGGTCGGTACTACGGTATTGTTATATTTGTTCAGGTTTGTGCGCTGTGCTTATTTCGGAGGTTGATAGTTGCTGGACTTCCAGCTCGATACGGACGAGCGGACCGTGCACTGGTCGTCCTGAATGATGCGCGCCTCCAGCGACACCACACCGTGCAGTTCCGAGAGGAGGCTCGCCTTCTTGCGCAGGAGCTCAGTTTCCGACATCTGTACACAGGTAGACCAGTTACGGACATGATGGAGCAGTTGTCTCGCACACAACTACGCACCGTGTGCAGATTCGCAGTACTGAGCGTTGGCAGCGGCGGCGAGTTGCGAGACAGTCGTGCACGGTCTTGTTTTCGGTACACGTTCTTGTAGAACTCGAGTTCTTGCGACGTCTCAATGCTACCTCGAGAAGTGGACGTTGAAGGGCGATCGTCTAGCGAGCAGGGCGGTTAGTCCACTATGGTGGTGCACATCAAGAGTCGGTACGGACCTGCTTCCTCTGCTTTTGCCGTTGGTGCGCGAGGCCCTGCGAGTCGATCCAGAGTGTCCTTGGAGAACGTCGCTCGGTGTGTCTTCGCTTTTAGTCGTTGCGTCCGCTGCGGGGCATCATCAGCTTCGAGTGCCAGTTTGAGCACCCCGCCCGTTGCCTTCCACTCGGCAATCTTGGCGTTCAGCAGCAACGCGTGGTCCTCCTGGATGTGCCGCAGACGATCGCAATCTGCGCTTCGCTCGCGGACGAACTGCTTTTCCAGCCGCTTGACTTCCTGCTTGCTGGTGGCTTTGCGCAGCTTTTGCTTCCGCTGCTCCTCCGCCTGCAGCGCGTCCTGCACGGATTGGATGTAGTACGCGTTCTGCTTCGCGCGCAGTAGCTGCAGAGCCGTCGCAGTCTCCATGCCGCCCATAGTCAGTCAAGCTCGCTGGAGATGGCTACACTGCATGAGCTCGGTGAAGCCATCTATAATTAGGTCGAAGTGGTCTACCGAATTTTGAGGAAAGTGAAAATGTTGACGAGCGCTGTACCCCCCCCCCCATCAATTTCTTTTGCCGTGTGGAGGAAATCTGCACCCCCCTGTATGATTATCTACCAATAAGGAACGTTTGTTGAAATCGCGGCTCCATGGTCTTTGCAATAATTTCTTATGAAAATTTATTTTCTCGAATACCTGTACACAATAAATAATTTATTGGCTTTGGGAATCATCTTCCATAATTGATGAACTGAACCTCTTTACCATTATGGGCATCTCACAGCCAGCCAGACTTGCTCGGAAGGGAAACCTTCACGCGGACCAACAGTTTGCTACGGCAGGATTCCGCCACATCTGACAGGCGGTCTCACTTCTAAATTTGAGTCAAGCCCCAGCACTCTCATCAGCCCCCCAACCACCATGGTCCTCGCCCCGCGCCCCGCGCCCCCGTCACGCCACCTTCACCCCAGCCCAAGTAGCGGGGTTCTACTTCCGTCCGTGCCAGAGTACTTTCGCTGTCGTTGCGGCACGGTGCGAAAGCAGACCCGCCGAAACGGCTACACGAACCTCATGCAGCACGTGCGCCGGGAGCACCCAGACTTCGAGGCTGTGATGCTGGCTGCGCCAACAGCTACGACCGGCTCAATGCTGAAATACGTTCGACGCTCAGCTCAGATCGTGTACGGCTGGCTCGACTGGATCGTGAAGAACAAACTGCCGCTGCATTTCTGTGAGAACCTTTCTGTGAGAACCAAGCTGCGAGGCGGTAAGCTCTACATATGACTACTTCTAACTATGATACCTAATTTTAGTCTGACTATTTTTCTGTCCCCTAGTTACTTTAATTTGGACCCCATCTGTGTCGAGACACTTCTACGCGCCATGGAAGGCCTCGCTCGGATTGTTGAGCGACTCATCGCCGCGGAGATGCCCGCACGATTTGGGCTCATCTTCGACGGCTGAAGCCACGCGTCGGAGCACTTCATCGCCGTCTTCGCCTGCTACGAGGTGGACGGCGTCATGAAGACACCCCTCCTCTGCATGGCCCCCCTACTGAACACGCTCGACGAGGACCTCTCTGCGCGCGGGCATTACGAGTTCCTCACCGACATGCTGCTTCGTGACTACGGTAAGCAGGTAACGGTTGTCTGTTCTTAGTGGGCGATAACTGCGCCGTGAATCGGCTTCTGGCAACGCGCATGGGTGTTTCTCTAGTAGGATGCGCCAGCCACCGACTGAACCGCGCTGTTCAAGCCGACATGGAGCAGAAGGAGGAAGATCTGGCCACTGTTCAATCTTTGATGGTGAGACTTCGGACGCTCAAGCAGTCGGCGAAGCTCAGGTAAGTTATTGTAATGTGGCACCAATTTTATATTTATGCGGTGGAAAATTGTATTATTCACAATTTTATTTAGTTAATTTGGTGATATTTTGTGTAGGCTGAAGACCCCGCTTCGCCCAGTGATTCGGCAAGACACAAGATGGAGCTCGACTTTTACTATGGCGCATCGCTATTTTCGTCTCCTGGAGCACCTCGACACGACGGACGATGCGCTGGTGGACGTCCTCCCCGCGCCGGCAAGCAACAAGCGGCTTCGGGCACTGCTCAAGGACCTCAAGAAGATTGAGTCTGTGTCCAAGGCCCTTCAAGGAGACAACGTGAGCTTGCTGGATGTGCGGGTGTGGTTTGATGGCTTAATCACCATTAAGCCACACTACGCCACGTATCGCGGTAAGTTTGTTTTTACTTATTGGCAGGCTAACCCCAATTGAGCTCTAAAGCAATTTATTGTGTGCAACAGGCCCCGAGCCGACATCGTGCACAGCCCTGAGTTCGAGTCGGGCTGCGTTCGGGTCCTGGGACGGAAGGCGAACCGCCTCACGCGAGGCGAGAAGGCTGCGTTGCGCCCATTTCGCTGTGATGATGCGAGTGACCAAGCGCAATCAAGTGTTGTAGAGAGTGGTGATGAGGGCTCGTTTGTAGAGCAGCTCCAAAGGCTCCACCGCTGCTAAGCGGTGGAGCCAAGGTACGAGCTGCTCGGGAGCATCCCTCCTACTTCTAACGTGGCTGAGCGTTTTTTAGCGTCGCCAGAACGACTTACGGCCAAGAGCGACACAGCCTGCAGCCGATCACGCTGGAGATGCTGCTCTTCCTTCGCCAAAATGAGCAGTATTGGTCGGCCCAGACGGTAGATGAAGCTACGAGATAAATGGTAATATATTGTTCAGTTATGCTCTTATGAATTTGATGGTCGTTGGGGATGACATTATTTATTAGTCGACAGAAGGGAAGCAATAACATTATTTATGCTGTGTAGGTGCTCATGATAAATAACAATACCATAATCGGGAGCCCTGACTGTACTGCAGCACGTCGCTGTCAGATCCTTCCCCCTCGCAGTCATCATCACTATCCTCCTCAATTTCATCCTCGTCGTCGCTTTCTCGAAGTACATCCAGATCCGGCACTTGGGTAACGCCAAATCCAATACTCGCAAATTTATCTCTAACGCTCCGTTCTGTGATATCTTGCCATGCCTTCAGTAACCAGGGTACAATATCTTTTCGCTTTGGGACTGGCACATTAGCGTCAGGTGCAACGCTGGCCATGTTTTCGGCTGCCCAGTCGTCATATTGCGCTCGTATCGCGTCCTTAATAGAACTCAAAACCAGTTGATGAGTTCTTGCTGTCATACTCACCATGATCGAATCTAACCCGTACATTTCGGAATACATCGAGAAGAGTAGTGAGGACAAAAGCAAAACGAACGAGCTAAGTCACTTCCCACATTACTGAGTATTCTACGATTATGCTCGGCACGACCTGAATGTATTATAGTCACGAAGGCACTCGATGGATTTGTAATAAAAGCTACAATATCCTAGTTACCAGCTCTGATAGCACTCAGTTGCCAAACACAGTTTCATCGCTCTTGTTCGAACTGTTGTCGCTGCGCTGGTGCGCAAGCAGCGACTCAGAGGGATCATGGCGTACGCGGAACATGCTCCGAAGACGCTGTTCACGGCAAGTGCGGTAACGCTTCTGAGCGGTCTTGCGCTTGGAGACCACCTCCTCGCCGATCGACAGCAGGCGGCCCAAGTAGTTGTAGTAGGAGTCGCCGTCCCCAGACCGAAGCGGGTTTAGGTGCACGTGGAAATTGGTGAGGGCAACACACGTCTTGAAGAAGATGTCGTAGCTGGATTCAGCCCAACGATACTTGTCCGAGCAGACCGCCCAAAGCGACGTCAAGCGGCCAAAACAATTCTCCACGAGAACACGGTCGTGCGCGATCTTGTCATTCTCCTCCAGCTGCTCGATCGAGAGCGTCTCCCCCGGCTGCTTCTTATTCGGGGTGATGGCACGGAAGTGCGACGAGAGTCCCTGATAAACCTTGTCGGCGAGTAGCGCCCACTCGTCGGGGTACTGAGCAACCAGCGGACCCACGTCTTGCAGGCGCTTCTCTACCTCCGACTTCTTCCTGTTCTGGGAGTGGAACGCCTGATTTTTGCGGAAGATCTCAATGTCGGACACGTGCCCCGGGTAGTGTTTGGTGCAGTTGATAGCCTTGCCCGTAGGCAAAACAGACACTTCCACCTTGTAGCCATGTAGTTTGTGCTTGCCGCTGTAGTAGATACTGCGACCTTCGCACAGGCCGTACGGAATATTGGCCTGTTGGAAGGTCACGTCCGTGGCATAACGTGCGCAGGGAAAGTTCGAAAACGTCTTTCCCGCCACAACGAGCTCGCGCATACTCCACTTGGTGTTGAAGTCCTCGACGAAGCGCTCGTACAAGAACGGCGCGATCATTTCGGTGTACTTCATGATCATCTTTTGGAACGTCGGTGGATTAATTTGGAGCACACTAGCCACTACGTCCCACTTGCCGCAGTGCTTTAGCGCAGTCAACATCATAAACAGCACGTCCTTTCCGCCGTACTTGCACGTTTTGCCGCGTCCCACGTTCCAGCGGAGCACTACGAACTCCTCTACCACACGCCACAGCCTGTTAACCTCTTCCTCCGAGAAGTTGGTCTTCTGCATGACGGTCTCTCCACCCGCGAGCACGAACCGGTCGAGCACGGGTGACAAGGAGTCTACGGGACCGTCGTCGTCGTTGGCGGCGTCACGGAGAGCACGAGCGCATCGCGCGCGCTTGGATTGGCGAGCTTCGTCAAGCTGGGCCAGGCGAGCAACGCCGTGCTCGACCGCCTCTTCGTTCAGCTCGCGGGTGCGCTTGGGGACTCGGGCTCTGGGCATCGTGGAGTAAGTTGGTTGATGATTGGCGCGTAAGCTCATTAGGGAGCACGAACCTTAAACCGATTGCCGCCACAGTGCGGCGCAGGTTAGATGAATGGCTGTAAGTGTGGCGTGTGCGTGCAGCTTAAGTGCGCTTGAAAGCGCTTCAAATGGAATGGCTGTGTGAATTGGCGCCAAAAGCCTGCGGGCATGGCGCCAAGGGAGGAGAGGAAACGTCCGGTCTGGTCGACAAAGTGGGGCCTGCTAAACAGCCACTAATCCACTGAGTGTTCTCCCAAATCCGTTGTTTACTTTCCTATGTACCATGTTATCACCGACTATATCAATCCGACGCTACGCGCTAATCTGCTTTGGCTTGATTGGCTATTTGACGAATAGCAGCTTTGTCGTCGAGTACCTAAGCCCTTCCGAACGAGCTCGATCTTCGACTAATGTACAGTGTCTTCTTCTGAAGTGCTCAGATTCTGTTAGTGTAATGATCAACTCAGTTTGAGCTCTAATGGGTTGGTTTAGCCCAACATCACAAGGTTGCTGTACACATGTGTAGCCCCCCCGGAATAATAGTAAGGTCGGTCCCTAAAGCACTGAGTTGACGACCAAATACGGGCTGTTTGTGACACTTGAATTCGTCCAGTAACAGCATCGACGACGGGGAGCAGCTACGTAAGGTGCCCACACCTTTTCAGCCCAAATACGACAACCCCGATCGTCCTACATAAAATATTAAATGTTAGTAAAGCTCATTTCAAAGACATGACGAAGTAGTATAACAAGCCATCCAACCGCTCTCCTGGCAGCATCCGTAGACTCCTGGAGGAAGGATCTTGTCCAACTTTTTTCTATGTGACCATGGGGCTTCGCTTTAAAAACAACAAATATTGGTAGTTTAGTTCCGTCTTGGGCGCACGTAATACATGCTGTAAGTCTTTGGCTGTTGGATCCGCTGCCACGAATGGCTACCGTTCGGCTATTAGTTGGAGCAATGGTTGTGACGGCTGTTTGTTCATAGTGGACTGAGGCCTCGTTCATATTCACGATCATTGATGGTGGCGTTCCCTCGAGGGCTCCACCTGGCTGTAAGCGCTCGTTTACCATATCGACGAATTCTTTTCGTATAGATTGTATGTGTCCACTAAGCTTCTGGCCGACGTGAGTGCGACGGCGAATGCTAAGGCGATTCCGCTGCAGGAATGGATACACCCAATGCCGAAGTGTCTTGCGATTACCACCTTTCAACGATGGGTCAATCGAGAGAGCCTTGTTGATGACGTGCCTGGTTGAGACGGCAATATCTTGCTCTCTCCGAGATCTAATCCAGGCGGCTACCTCTGCTTCAAAAGCAGCATGCAGTAGCAGGCGCCCATGGACACTGTCTTCGCTTTCGGGTTTCTCTTCGCTGTTTGCTCGAGGCGCCCTCGGTTTTCGCGCCACCTGCGAATATGAGAGGGCTGTACGCCGTACTTTGATGCTGTACCTCTCACGGTGCTCCTTTCTGCCGGGAAAATCCTATTAATACCCACGAAAGGGACGTGCAGCACCGAAGGCGTCCACCGAGCACTCAGACAAAGCAGGGCCCGTGCGAGCGATCACGGCGCACTGTCGTATCATCGTGACCCTCTCATATCTGATTATCAGTGGCTTCTCCCCAGTGGCCATTTATAGCCAATCCGAAAGCTGCTCCTCATTAGGTTGCCAGCCATTCAGCCATCTGCAAAGTGCCGCGCGGTGCACCCCACGTCGGCGACCACAGCTCGGCCCCCCAGCAACCCACGGCAGCCGCCGATAGCAGCCCCCGTGCGTATGATCGACGCGCAACCTGTGCACTTGGTGACGGTGGTGCACGTTTGCTAACGTTTGTGCTGTGTGTGATTGTGTACGTGTACAGGCAGAGAACAACAGATCGGTGACCTCACCTCAGCCCCCAGGGCTCGGACAGCAGCTCGCGATGGTAGCCCGCGAGCAGGCAAGCGCTGCGTAGCTGATGCAGTTGGTGGTGGTGGCGTGGGAGCTCTAACGTTTGTGCTGTGTGTGATTTTGTACGTGTACAGGTTGCCAACACCAGATTGGCGGCAACAACTCGGCCCCCAGCGCTCGGAAAGCAACTTTCAAAAGCTGTCCGCGTCCGGGCCACTATGCAGCTCCCAAGTAGATCACCAGTATCATATTGGTCGCGCACAACCAACAACGGATAACATCGTAAGCCTGTCTTCTCTTTTATTTGCGTTTCGCCATGTACAAACTATCTCCATGTTCTAACTACTCCATCTGCAGTGCAGGCGTGTTGTTAATAGGACGACCTGTGCGTTTACGGCGACCGGATCCTCGGTATACCAACTTCTCACGGGTGTCGAGCGCGTGCACACCGCGAACATGTTTGGCCAGCAACGTGTGGACGCAGGCTCCCATCTTTGCCCAGTATCGACAAGGGCATGTCCATTGTTGCGTGTCGACCAGCCAGCCAGACGACGGCATCCCCTCGACTTCCATGCGCGCTGTCTGCTCTCCCAGTTGCGCTGTAACCGGCAGCGATTCGTGTGTCCGCCGTGCCTCTGGATCGTAGACACGAGCGGCTCTGCGTGACATGACCTGAACAAATGCTACCGTGTCCGCGTCATCAGCAGTGTCTTCGTTCAGCAAGAAGGCAATGCTGCTGCGCTGCCGTGGGGCC
>JAHQIV010001201.1:0-13102 GCA_030463285.1 Phytophthora europaea
AACATGCAGCTGTCCAAAGCCGCCAGTGGTGACGGCTGCGCACTGTACCTGACAGTGAAGGGCGCGGTGTCGCCTGCCTCCACTGACTTCCATAACGCCTTCGACGTGGCGCGTGGCGTGCACCAGCAGCTGACGGAGCTGCTGAGCTCCAAGGGCCTGGAGAACGTCGCGCTCGCTCGCGCCACGGTGGCGCTGGACGGTGACAAGCTGCTGTCGGTGTCGCTGCAGGACGAGGACTCCGATACTGCGCGTGAGAGCGTGCTGACGGTCCAGCAAGGAACGTGCACGGAGCTGTTGGCAGCGCTGCGGAACGCAGAAAACGTCGAGAACTTGCTGCCGAGACAGGTGCAGACCAGCGCACTCGATGTCACCAAGCAGACTGGAGCTGATGATGCGGCCGACTGTGTTGTGGGGCTGGAAGTGGTGGGGATTGCCCCACGTCTCAGAGCGGACGCTGAGGCGTTCCAGCTGCTCAAGGCTGTGGACGAGAAGATGGAGACTTTCTTCGCTGGACAAGCGAGCGCGACGCTATCGAGCGCCAATGTGCGACTGCAAGTAGCGTCGGCTGAAGGGAATGCGAAACAGACGTTGGCTGCGGAGACGGCGAGTGTGGATGGCACTCCGTCTTCGAGTGTCACGTTCAACCCGCCATCGTATGAGGAGGCGCTGGGCATCTTCGCTCTGGTTGCCGTGCTCGTAGCCATGATGATGGGTGTGGTGGTTCAGAAGAAGCGCAATGACCGGCGCAGTCGCGAGCGCTATGAGCGCGCGAACCGCGCCGCGCAGATCCGCCGTGTCTCCATCCGCATGAGTCAATATGACCGGGAGGAGGACCTGGACAATGAAGACGAAAAGGACAGTCTGCTGTGAGTGGATGCATGCAGAGACGCTGTTTGATCTGTTCGCTGATGAAGCGTCAACTTTTATGAATCCAAATAGCTCGCTCAAAGCGCGAGCCATCGTCGTCGAAATGCATGTGGAGAGCTGCAGCAGCGATATTAACGATAATATCGGCATTTTTGTGTTTGTTGATGCTTTACTTTCAAGTTTTGTCGTCAATGCACAGTCTCACGTCGTATGCGGAGGATAAGAGCTCATTCTTCTTTGCGGGCAGAGTTGACGTTGAGCGTCACCATTTCGGCGGCTAGAACTGTTTCTTGGCCTTCATCTTCAGGGGTGAGTGAGCTGTGCTTGGTTGTCGTATCTGCTGCATCGGTGGTGCTTGGGCTGACACTTGCACTAGAGTTCTCCACATGAAATGCCTTGGTAACGACGCCAGCTTGGGACATCTCGGTGTGATGAATGAGACACGAACCCCCTCCCCATGGACCTTTGCAAGACACGACTTCGCACTTATACTCCTCCGCTTCTTCTGCAGCAGCTTTCGTCACGACACTTGACACGGTATTGGATGTCGAGCCCCCACTCACCACGAGGCACACCTGACCATTTCGAATCATATCCCAATACTTGGACCGAAGCTGCAATGATGTGCAAATAAACGTTAATTCGATTCGATGCATGCATTTCAAGATAATTGTCGACACGACATGAGCAATCACGAACCTGCTTGGGAACTTCTACGCACGTAGTAGCAGCTTCATTATTGCTGGCTGTCGTACCAATCGATGATGCGGTTGGGCTGAGAGAGTGGCCAGAAATTACCACGGTGCCACGAGCACACAATTTGCCGTTCTCGAGCTCCTTGGTCATCCAGTCTACAAGCACTACGTTAGGCATTGCAATCAAAGGTTTAATCATTTTCACTGACCTGTCTGTGCTGCCACCTCCTCCGCAAACTCTTTTTCGCGACAGAGTATCGTCGTGTTGACAACAATGCACTTGATTCCTCCAAACCTGCACATAACGAAGGGGCAAATCAGTTTGGCAAGTAGCAGCTCGCTTTACGAATTACTCTGCTCACCAAAAGCTGAATCGAGCGTCGCCAAAGTTTTTTTGATACTTGATCAATTCCTCATGGGTTTCAAATTCGCCGGATCCGGCGGCAAAAACCTGTTGTAAGGTAAGGTTAGTCAGTGATAACCAACTGATAGAAGTCTACCGATACGTACCAGCCGAACTTGGGGTATGATTTGATTAAGCAGTTCCTGAAAGGCTGCAACTTGGGCACTGTAAAACTCTTGAGTAGGCTTCGCGTTAACAAAATCTCCGCAGATAACAACGAAAGCTGGTCGCTGAGAATTCAGAACTTGAACCGCTTCGAGGAATGCTGTTGATTCTGTTTCCCACATAGAGCCTCCTCGATTGTCACCTTCCGTCCTAGCTGCAGCCTGACCAAGCTTGGGTCCGGATAGCTGCATGCACCAGAGAGTTGTTAGCTGTAAATACGCGCTATATCAAAAGAAAATGCAACCCGATCCGTTCCACGAACCTGCATGAAAGAGAAGTTGTCGCTCCATTGATTTTGTAGGTCGTGCGTGAAACCCACATATCCTCCGTTGCGGGCGTATAAGCACCGGCCGCGGCTAATTGAACTGAAGAAGCGAGGGTACATCCCTGGGGATCAGCAGCACTTTGAGTTAGCACACATCGACACAACGAATTCCTGTGGTGTACTCACCTGGTAGGTGCAATATTTGCTCACGTCGAAGAATATGCATGAGTATACTTCTGTCGCGTGACGAAAGAGCTTCAACTTGGCCCTGCAGTGCTTCGCCGACGAAGTCCAGAGGGTGGTGGGTGTTGCGGGCTTTTTCCACAGCGGCGAGGCTTTTCACTAGTGGAAGCAGCTCGGATCCACAGAATTGCGAGGCAGGCTGCTTTGCTTGCATGTGATGTTCGAAATCAATGCCCTTGAAGAATGGGTGCGCTGTTCATTTAATAAGACATAACGCGTTAGAGAATACCAAGGCCATCAAGTCCCGCGCGATAATGAGTGCTACCTTTGACAGCACTCATGGCATTAGCCTGGGTGCCTCCAAGACGTGCCTTGGGGTCTTTTTGCAGCAGCTTGCTGATCAAGTCCTTGGCTTCATCTGAAAGGTATTCCGGCACGTAGTAACTTCCATCTTGAACGCGCAGGAAGGTGAGATAGGCGCTGCCACCACTAAACGGGGTCTCTCCTGTGAGAAGCTGATAGACGATGCAACCGAAGGCCCACATGTCGCTTGCGTAGGTTGGTTCCTTGTTGTCAATCGTCTCCGGGGGCATATACTCTGGCGTGCCGACAAAATTCGGTCCGTTCAACGCCGTGTCCGCCAAGTTTTTCGCTGTGCCAAAGTCAATGAGCTTCAGGTGTCCGCCCGAATCCTTGCAAACCACCATATTCTCCGGCTTCAAGTCGCGGTGTAGCACCAGGTTCGCATGCATGTAGTCGACGGCGTTCACGACGTCGGCCAGGTAGAAGCGCGCCAGATCTTCATCCAGCGGAAGTTGTCGACCTTCGTGCAGCAGATGCGTGAGCAGCTCTCCGCCGTCCAGCAGCTCCAGCAAGAAGTACAAGTTGCTGTCGTCCTGGAACGTCTGGTATAGTCGGATGATGTTCGGATGGCGCAGTCGGTTGAGCATGTCCTTCTCCATGTTGACCTCATTGAAGATGTTCTGGTGGCGCAGCCGCAGCCGCTTGATGCGCTGCTTCTCGATCACCTTGAGCGCGAACTGCTCGCCCGTCGCTTTGGCCTTGGCCTCGACGATGCGCGAGAAGTTGCCCTCACCCAGGGGCTTGCCCTGCGCGAACTCGTCGATGCTCGGCTTCTCCGTCGCGTCCTTGGCTGTGACGTACCAATGCAACGACGCAACGACAATACACACACGCACACCAGCAATTTTCCAATTAATTAAACATATACAAAAAAATCCTACAAAGCAGCGAATATTGAGAGGGCACGTACGGCTCACAGTCATAGTCGCCGCTGTTCGGTAGCTTGGAAACTGACCTCAAAAGCTCAGTACGACGCTTCAGCCGTTTCTATTGGTGTGTGCCACGCGAGAGTTTCTAAAGACGTTTAGAAACGGTGTGGCTATCTATAGACCCCCTTTTATATACGTTACTTGGGTCTCGTTGTTGGGGGGAGACGGAAAATAACTCAACAACCGACGAGCACAGTGCGAGAACGCCGAGCCGCCGCCCCGCCATCTCGCGCCTCTCGTCGTCGCCAGGAAGCAGCAGCCCGCCCCAAGCTTCCGCGCGTGCAGGTAAAGCGCGTACTTGCGTGTTCCCGCGCCTCGGCAGCTCCCCCCCCATCCTCCTGTCGCCTTGGATACGTTTTTTTTCTCTCTCCTGTCGACTGCACGTCCGGACACTTGCTCCACCTTCTTTTGCGTCGTCCCTTTTAGCTGCTCGACGCGCGCAATTGAAGGCTGGAATTGAGTGCACCCTCGTCGACTGGGAGGAAGCGGGAAGCTGCCCTGAACGCGACTGCGAACTCATGTCGCTCTTCAAGTGCTGACTATAGTGTTTACTGTTGTCTGCTGTGGTACTGACAGATTTGTAACTCGTCACGATGGCTCGTCATGAGAACCCCTTCGACATGCAGATCAAGCTGCTGATGATCGGCGACAGCGGTGCGTGCTGTTAGCTACGGCGGAGTGGAGTGGAGTTGTGTTGAGAGTTCTGATGGGTTTTTATGTGTTGCTATTGTTTGCGGGCAGGTGTCGGAAAGACGTGCTTGCTGCTGCGTTATGCGAACGACTCGTTCTCTCCGACGTTTATCACGACCATCGGCATCGACTTCAAGATCAAGAACATAGAGCTGGACAACAAGAAGGTGAAGCTGCAGATCTGGGACACAGCTGGCCAGGAGCGCTTCCGCACCATTACGACGTCGTACTTCCGCGGCGCGCAGGGTATTTTATTGGTGTACGACGTGACGGACCGCGCGTCCTTCCAGAGCATCCGCAACTGGGTGGGCCAGATCCAGCAACACGCCGACGTGCACGTGAACAAGATCCTCATCGGAAACAAGTGCGATATGACGGACGACAAGGTCATAAGCACGGAGGAAGGCCAGGCATTAGCGGATGAGTACGGCGTCAAGTTCTTCGAGACGAGTGCGAAGAACAATATCAACGTGGAGGGCGGCTTCATCGAAATCGCGCGTGAAGTGAAGAACAGGCTCATGGAGGAGGGCGGACCGCACAAGAAGGACAACGTCAACCTCAACGCAAAACCGGCACCTGTGAAGAAGGGCTGTTGCTAAGTCTCACAGTCAGTTTGCTTGGCCCGGCGGCGTCAGAGCTTGATAGGGTTTGCTCGCTGCTCCTCCATTTATGCATCCTGCCTTACTATAGCTACTACCGGTACTACTTCTCTCAACTACTTTTTTTCATCGGTTATGTTTGATCTTCTTGATTTCTGGACCTTGAATGAAATCAAAAGGCGGGAAAACATAATATGTTTTCCAGCCTTTGCGCTTGAATATTATTCAAGTGAAAATGTGTTAAGTATCGTATTGCAGTTATCCAGCTCTATTGGTCAACCTCGCGCCTCCAAACGCGCACAGAATTGTCAATAGATGCTGTAAGGGCAACGCCCCCATCGTAGCTGAAGTTGCAGTCGAAAACCTCAGCATCATGACCGCGCAAAACTTGCAGGCACGCCCCGGAGAAAGCGTTCCAGACCCGAGCCGTTCCATCAGTGCTGGCTGTGAGTACTTGCAGTCCTTGCATGCTAAAACATACCTTGTTCACCGCCTTGAGATGACCAAGCAGTGCACATCTTCTAGTACCCGTGAGCGTGTCGTAGATGTACGCTTTTCCGTCGGTCGCGCAGGACACTACAAGAGCACCGGATGCATTGAACGCTGCGTGAGTTACCTCATGACCACGGTGGTCCTCCCAGTCATAGAGAGGTTTGCCGGTACGTGCGTCCCATAACTTGCATGTTCCATCAGCAGAGGACGACAGCAATGTGTTCGCTTGGTAGTCGAACGAGACGCTGGAAATGTCGGCGTCGTGATGCTCGATACAACGGAAGCAACCACCATAGCGAGTATCCCAAAGCCTTATTGTGGAATCGCAGGAGCCTGTGGCGACAAGTTTGGACTCAGCGGAGTCAAAAGCTAGACACGACACTTCGGCAGAATGGCCAGAGAGTGTATGACGGATTGTCTCGGTTTCTAGGTCCCATACGATAGCAGATCCATCCACGGAGCAGCTTCCAAAGCATCGACTGTTAGCGACACCAGGAGCAAACACAGCACCCACAACTTCCCCTGTATGGCCGTGATAAACACCAATAGCCTTTTTTGTCTGCACATTCCAGAGTCGACAAGTTTTATCGAACGAGCCGGAGAGCAACCGCGTTGCATGTGGTGCGTTGAAGGCCAAGCTGAACACCACACCTTCATGACCTGACAGCGTTGCGACCTCTTTCTCGCAATGTTTGTTGCTGAGAGACGACGAGTTCACCACGCATGGTGCGTCAAACGGCCGCAATAATCGGATGGTCTTGTCGTAGCTGCTGGTTGCGACAAGTTTCGCGCTCTTGCTGCAGGCCATATTGGTCATCGGAAGTTGGTGAGGGTACAGCGCCGAGTGCATTCGGTAATCACTACTCTGCTGCTGGCTTGCGAACACGAGGTGTTTGTCCACTAGGCGGTGAAGCAGCTCCTTCAGCTTGGGCTGCATGGCATTCGTGAGCAAACGCTCCTGTTCGATAAGCTGCTGAGCCGCCAGTGCAATGTTGGATTCGGCGCAGAGGTGGGGTAGGTCGATGGTCTTGAGCCCCACTTGGCCATCGGAGTGGACATACTCAAGCCGCAGTGCTGGTGGGAAGTACCGCAAAAACAAGCGGCGAAGCTGCATGGAGCGCCTAAGGAGCTCATAAGCGTCAGCTCCACTGGGCGAGATAGCCGTGAAACGGAAGCAGACGTAAATGGCAAGTGTAACCTCTAATTTACCATATGTTCAACTTCAACTTGATATATACAAACAATAAGAGAAGAAAGAGTTGATGTACTTTCAGGAGTGCGGGTCTGGTGACGTCAGCTTTGTCATTGAGAAGCCCGCGTTGCAGCTTTGACTGCAACCAGGACGGCGAGTATTGCTGCTAGCACCAGCAGTAGCCCATCGCAGCCCAAGGCGAGAGGGTTGTCGGTGCAATTCACATCGTCTGCGTTGACCGGCTGAAAACTCGCTGTCTGTGACAACTGTCGCGTGTACGCACGCCATGCATCCCACCAGCTTTGTTCGACTGAATGCAGCACGACTTCTTCTTCGTCTTGATTTAGCAGTGACTCCGCGCTTTCTTGGATGTCGACGAGGCATCGCAGCCCGCAAACTTGTCGGAGCTCGTGGACGATCCATTGCACAGGAATCTCTCGCGCGTCGATGATCGGAGTCGCCATAATGTCCTCGAATTCTTGTTGTGTTGCTGCTGCAGGAATAGCTACCCTCTCTTAGTCGATATGGCTTCACTCATCGGGATTACATGTAACACGTAACTGCAAAACCTTCTAAAACATATAT
Organism: Phytophthora europaea; assembly: GCA_030463285.1. Classification (NCBI taxonomy): domain Eukaryota; phylum Oomycota; class Peronosporomycetes; order Peronosporales; family Peronosporaceae; genus Phytophthora; species Phytophthora europaea. Next base: position 7,429 of record JAHQIV010001201.1, read on the forward strand.
ATTATATAAGTTCCCAAGGTGATTGACACACACACGCACACACCGAAGCCCCCCTCCCGATGAGCGAGGCGTCGTCTTCCCCGCGCTCGGTGAGCTCTAGCGCGCCAACATCAGCCTCCGGACCGCGTAGCAGCGGCCATCGTGGCCACCCGACGTTCAACAACATATCGGCTATGGATTTGCTGCAAAGTACGCGCCGTGTGTCTCCGTTTGTCGCCACAAGTGCACGCCAACGTACTGACCTCATCCATCTTGTCTCGTGCTTCCAGCGCTGCCACTGACGGCCGCCGGCCGCCCCGCGCTCTTCGGCAACGAGGTGGAAATCTACAGCGAGGAGCACATCGGTCTGTACGACCGCACCTTGAAGACGCCGCACCTGCACGGACGCTGCTCGGTCACCACGCACCGCCTCTTCTACATGGACGAGACGAGCTCTCCGCCCGTGGCGTTCTTCGTGCCGTTGGAGTGGATCATTCGCATCACCAAGGAGGCGGGCTTCTTGCAGCGCTCCGCTAAAGTGCGGGTGGACATCACCACGCGCACGCCGCCATTAGCCACTTCGTTCTTGAAGTTGTCCTTCAAAGACGGAGGCCGCGACGATTTCTTCAATCCTCTGGAAGCCTCGCTCAAGCGCAAGGCCTGGAAGGACACACAGCCTAGTCACTTAGCTGACCGACGACTGGTGAAGCGGCAGTTCAATGCTGCTGATGCAGGCATTGCGGGCATTATGAGACGGCAGCAGGAAGCACAGAAAGAGACCACGGAACTGGCGGCTACCGCCTTCTCCGACTTGGCGAACCTGATGCTGAAAGCCAGAGATATGGTTAGCCTGATTGAACGCTATGTGGACACGCAGAAAGCGGCGGGAGATGACGGCTCCACGGCGTCTAGGGAGGAAGATATCAATAAGCTCAGCTCATTGATGCTGGATATGGGTATCACCAGTCCGGTGACACGAGAGAACTCGGGCGCAGCGTACTATGAACAACTTGCGCGGCAGCTCGCGGAGTACCTCAGTGATCACATGCCGCGAAACGGGGGGATCATGACCCTATCGGATATCTACTGTATGTTTAATCGTGCGCGCGGTGTGGAATTGGTATCTCCGGATGATCTGCATCACGCTGCACTGCTGCAGAAAAAGCTGAAGCTTGGATACAGTGTGCGCAAGTTTCCTGGCGGGCTCATTGTGCTGCAAACAGATTCACATCGCGAGGACAAGGTGGCTGAGCGTCTGGCCAAGATGGCACAGAAGTCCAGCTCCGGCTACATCACTTCCACCGACGTGTCGGTGGAGATGCACACTTCGTTCCCGCTGGCCTGGGAATATCTGAAGGTATGTCGATCAGAAGCGATGATATTCTTCACTGCATGTAAGCTACTGATTTCCACGATTGACTTTTTGCTCACAGGTAGCAGAAGAGCTTGGAGAATTGTGCCGGGATGAGACGTTCGAAGGAACCAACTTCTATCCCAACAAATTTAAGCAATTTGTGCAAGATAATAAGGTCGAGAGTTAGGAATTTTGTTTAGGGAGGAGGAGGATGTGTGGATAGAGGGGGGAAACTACCGTAGCTGGACGACAATGTGAAAGGTAGACGCAGCTAAGTATGCGGACCCAACCTTGCTGTTAACTTTAGGCCATCTGGTGCTGGATCAGCATTCGGCCTCGGGTAAGGCTTTAATGCTCCGCTTGATTCTCTAGCAGCACAGACTCAATAACTCGCTGCCTGTGGATATGGCGCACAGTCTTGAGCACGCCACCCACCTGAAATTCTGAGCTCTTCGACATCGCGGGTTCTTCATGAGCCACCTTGACCATCGTTGACACACAAACCAGTTCCTCCTCTTCATCTTGCTCGTCGACAGTATGCTGCTCTTCTTGCTCTTGGTTGCCCAAGTCTGCAGGTTGCCGACCAATTTCGGCGCTACGTGGTCGCTCGTGCTGCAGATTTCGATCAAGCACTTCCAGCATTCTTGATTCGGAGAGTTGGTTGTGCAATCGTCGCTGGAATACTTTCTTTCTCCTCGGGTCTTTTCTGGTGGAGGCAGGACCAAAGTCGTCCGACTTGGAGCTCATTACTGAGGCTTCTGCTGGGACTGGAAGTGTACGTTAGCACCCGGGATTGGGATGGCAAATGCACGAAATCGTGAACTGCGGCGGAGGTTCCCCTGTGGAGACGACAAAAATAAAGAGCCAAAAATTCTCGACGAAGGCAGTGAAGGAGGATGGATTTCTGTCTGGCGGCCAGTCTGGCAGTACCAATTGCAAGGTTGAGAGCGTCCGTGAAAAGTAACAACGCTTTGTACAGCTTAACACTCGAAACAACTATTGGGCTGTGCCAAAATGCATCGGACGAACTGGCCGTCCCCACAGCATGTATTCAAAGCTAGCTGCAAGCTTAGGTCTTTGCCTACTTGGATACCAATCCAAAGCCAAAGTTGCCTCGATGACTACACCTTCCCTTTTAGTGTTTTGGGGTTAGCTGTAGCTAACTACCACGGAAGCTGCACTGACAGGCAGACTTCGCACGACGGCACTTCCGGCATTGTTGTACGCGTTGGCGCTTAGGACTCCTCTCATCGCGTTCTCTGTCATCGCGGCGGTGCCGTTTATTCGAACTACCACCGTAGCCGCGGTCACGGCGGTCGTAGTCACGATTGTCGTGGCGGCTGTAGTGATCGCGGTCACGCTCACGGCTACGATCGCGGTCTCGGTCGCGGCCATAGTTGTTGTAGGAATGGCTTCCACGACCCCTGTCGCTGTCTCGAGACGACTCCCGCTCGCGTTCGCGCTTTGCCCGCTCTTTTTCATCGCCATCTTTCATTTCGAGGCAGCGCTTACAAAAACGCGCACTCGCACCACCGACACACATTCCACGCGAACGGCCAAGATCGGGCTTCTTCATAGCCTCGACACCCTCTGGGCGCTTGTACCAATTCGGTGTCGTCTGGAAACGCTGTGCGACTCGATTGCAAATGATCTCCATGTAGTCGTGAATAGCCTCTTTCGACACGAACTGTTCGTATAATTCGTTGGCACGGGCCGCAATCTGTCGACATTTATCGTCGTTGTCGCGGCACCATTGAATTTTCTCTGCCAAGTCTGAAAGATCCGCCTTGATCGGAACGTGGTCTTCAAATGGTTTGAGAATGGGGTAATACCACATCTCGTCTGCCACGCAACGAGACTCGACCTTAAGTATCACGCTGCCCAAACGCATCAAGAAAGCATAACGGTTTGCTGCGCAGTGGCCTTCCACGTATAAGATGTACTTGAACTTGGACTGCTCGTAAATCGGGATGAAATGTTGGCGCCCACCCTCAAAAATAAAGTCCTCGTTACGCAAGAATGTCATTGGCTTGCCAGCAATCTTCTTATCGCGAAGATTCCAGGTTGTCACTTCCGCATTAAGCAGCGGTACCAATTCCGCCCCTCCATCACCCGCAGCTTCTCTCTCCGCCTCACCGTTCATTGTGGAATCCTCCTTCCAAGTGTTGGAGAGGTGTGCCAAGTGAAGGCGCTGGTTGGTTTCAATAGTTGTTCCACCGCCTGTAGCGCTGCCGCGGAAAAACGCAGTGTCAACCTTATCTTCCCACGGCTTGTAAAACTTCCGGAAGTTGCTTGCTGTGAACAGGTCACGTGCGCCTTCAATGCCATGCCTCTTGCGGCCGTTGGCGCCCACATCGCAAAAGCACTCCCAGTCGTTGTCGCAATGCGTCGGATTACGGCACGGACACTGGTCGCAATGAGTATGCCGGAAGGACTGTGGGAACACAAGGCCCGTAGCAGCTTCCCAGTCCTCCGAACACGGGAAGGGAATGTCTGCAAAGCGCTTCGACACATAGAAACTCATGATCGGCGCATACGTCGCGTACCGGTGCTCTGTGAGCGGGATATCGTCATCCGGGTTGCGGTCGTCCTTGTCAAACAGGAATCCGTACGGCTCGCTCAGGTTTTCCTACATCACACAGCCAACGAACAATTAGCACCACTCTTCCTCCATCCAAAACAGCTTTCCTGACCCACCTTTAAGTGCGGATAGTCGCGTTTGTTGATGAAGAACTCGCAGTCTGCGATGTTACGGTGCTTGCAAGCATCCTCGAGCATGTCACGTAGCTGCGTGAGGAACTGGTCTCCCCAGTACTGCGTCTCGTCCTCCTTGTTGCGGTATCTGCAATGCTCGTTGCAGATGATGTTGCCGTTAGCCCACCACTTGTTCACGTCCGGGATGATGTTCTCGCGACGGTAATAGCGCTGCTTCTCGCGGTAGTAGGCGAACATGCTGCCGTCCGAGCTGTCGAAGGTCACGTTCTCGCCCCAGTTGTTCTCGTAGTCCTTGTTGGCGAACGGCGCGAAGATGACGACGCGGCGGCGACGGATCATCACGAAGATGCCGCAGCGCATGTGGAAGAACAGGTAGTGCAGCGTGTTGAATGTGGACTCGCGGTTCGTGCGCTGGTGGAACGGCATGTTGACGCGGTAGTCGACGTCCTCGGCGATGGGGAGGCCCTCGCCCTGCGCGAAGCGGTTGCTGTCGCTGACCTCGGGCGCGGACTCCAGCGGGAACTTTTTGTCGTACTCGTGGATCTTGGGGATCAGGATCTCTGTGATCTGCTGCCAGTCCACGAGCATGGAGAAGACGTGCTGCAGCTTGGGGAAGTCCGGGTTCGAGCCGCGCCAGCAGTGCTTGCGGATGAAGTCCTCGCACTCCGCCTTGGTGGCGAACTTGGGCACGCCGCCGGACGTCTCGGACATGACCACGCGCCGCCATTCGGGCGTCTCCTCGTCCTCGAAGGCGAAGATGCCGCGCAGCATCGGGCGCTCGTCCATGGTGGCAGGCGAGCGGCGGTGTGACTGCAATGGACTCCGCTTTGCCACTTTTTAGGGGGCGCAGGTGGACCACATCAATCTTGTGATTGTTTTCGTGCTGTGAACTTTCATGAAACAACTGTACATATTCATTTTGGGGTGCGGGAGAAGTTTGCCGCAATTTTTGCGAAAATGCATACATGTACTTATACTTAAGTACGTGAGGTGGAAGTGGACGGCAATGCTCAGTCCCATCATGACGGAATAGCTTCCAGGGTCTTTGACTCGAAGCCACGTCGAATGTATAGCCAGCCACACGCGAGTCCTCGGCCAACCGCCTCCACCATGCAACTTGTCACTACCGTAACCCTCGGACGGACTGCATTGTCCGCGTATGATAGCAGCGATAAGCTTATCATTTCTTATTCATATTCATGGTGGTTACCGGTCGTAGATTTCAACCATAACGTGGTCCTCTACAGATGTAGATAGATACACATCGGCGATGGTCTTCATGGCGCCGCTGCAAACCCCAAGCACTGCAAGCAAATACATGTAGCTCTCCACTGAAGACTCTCCAGCATTGCTCCAGCACGTTGGACCAAGTCGCTCTGTTGTTGTTTATCGCCCGTTGGCGGACCATTTTGCACCCATAGTCAGTGGCTTTTCTCCAGTTGAATGAAACCGGAGCGGGCCAATCATAGCGCCCGCTGTCACGCGACAGTTTTCGATCGGGAAGCCAGCAACCGCGTTACTAAATTTCGTTCACTTCCATTTCGGTCTCGGGAGCGACACCATGAGCCCCACAGAGCACGCTGCACCGGCGTCGCCCAACGTCGCGGACGTGGTGGCCGCCGCGCA
>JAHQIV010001202.1:0-13101 GCA_030463285.1 Phytophthora europaea
GCTCGCGGCCTTCGTGAACCGCAGCGTGCCGCGCGCCAACTGGGACGCCAGACACGCCAACCAGATGCTCAAGCACTACCTGCTCCAGTTCCGCTCCACGGCGGAGGCGGCGGCCAACCCGCGCGTCTCATTGGACGAGAGGGACGCGTTGCGCGGGCTCCAGACGGTGCAGGACAAGCTGGACGACATGTGTCGCCACTTTCAAAGACTCCAGCGGCTGCACAACCGCGCCCAGGAGAGGGACATGGGGCCTGCCTTAGTGTCCGTGAAGCTGACGGAAACCCAACGCAGATGGAGGGAGAGGGCGATGGATGTAGTAGTGCCCGAGAGTGACTTGAGCAATTCGTGTGACAATAGTGAGGCGGACAGAAAAACTGGCGCGATGAGGGTAGTGCAGCCCACAGTGAGTGGCCAGAAGGAGGAGAACAATGGCAAGAGAAGTCAGGAAATAGGAAGCTTTAGCCAATCGGTTCAAAGCACGCAGTCGAAGGGGAAGGAGACACGGAAGAGGGCGAAGGCGGTGAGAGACAAGCAGGAACAGAAGAAGAGGACGGAGAAACAGGAGGCGAAGGAGAAACAAATTCTGGCGTCAGCGCCTCCGCTTATTGCGTTGGCGTCGGACGAGGAGGATGTGGATGAAGAGCTTCCGACGCTAAGACGGTCTACTCGAGCTACGAGACAATCTCCAGGGAAGGCGGTTCAAGATGGGGCTTCATCGACTAGGAAGAGAGCGAGGCGCGAGCCAACTCCTAAGACAACTGACCAAGTGGAGGGAGTGGATGTGACATCCGCGCAAACCACGAAAGGTGCCAGTAGTTCTGCCTCGAACGACCCTCAAGATTCACTGATGAACGACGAGAATACTCCAAACCTCAACACTCGGAGCCAGGATCATCCACTACAGCGGAGAAAGTTTGGTACAGCTCCAAAGCCTGTGCAGTTTGCAAGCGGGCCGGTGTCAGGAGAAGCTCAACTGGAGGAGGCTATACACACTGAAGCGCCTCAACACAAGAAGCAGCCCCCTCAACAGCCTCCGTCGCCTCCGTCTTCCAGCCATAATCACAGCCGAAAATCGATGCCAGGTTCCGCTGTACCGGACGCCTATCGGTCGGCAATCGCGGAAGTTATCTCACAGCGAAAGCAGTTGCTGTCTCGTATAGGTGATGCTGATTCTCAAGCTTCGCCGACTCAGGAGAAGCGCCAGCGCAGTCTCAGTGAAAGCGATTACGGCTTAAGCGACATCGAGCTTCCCTCTTCAGATCCCAAGCCAAGCATACCTCGCAATAACTTGCGTAACCCCAAGTCTATGGACGCACCCCGCAGTCGTCATGAATCAGGTCCTACGGCGGGGCTCCTCCCGCCTCTCATCGACGCATTTCGCACCGAAAGTGGCAAGTCCAATTTGAAACAGAAGCGTATATTTCACCGCGCGAAGGAGCTGGCATTCGAGCAGCTCAAGTGGCACCGTGAGAACGAGCTGCAGCAGTGTGAGCTGGAATTGCTGCGACGTGAAATGGAGGCCCGCGAGGCTTTAGCACTACAGGAACTGCAGCTCATGAGAATGCGCGTCCGAGCTGACATCATCCAGCACATGATTTCTGCTGGCGCTTCTGTCGCCGATATTGCCGAGCGCTTGAGCCTGCTCTAGACACGAAACAACGTCAAGTTCACGTCCTTGGGAGCTTCGATGCTGGGCTCACTCAAGCACCCTTTGGATGTCTTTTGCTAATGAAGCGCGCTTCAACTTCCGACAGCCGTGCTATATGTATGTTTCGTGACGTAGTTGAAACTAAACGTTGCAGTCGATGGAGCAGCCGATGCAGTAGCCGACGTCCGATTCGCAGCGCGACGTCATCGTGGAGTGACTGGAGAAGGACGAAAAATTCCTCCGAGTGGCAGCACTTTGCTGTATTGATCGAGAACAACGCTTTGAACAAATTGGCCGCGACAGTGAACGCGGCCTCGCCTCGAGCTAAATGGGACGGTAAATACGCCAAGCAGGTGCTAAAGCATTACCTGCTGAGGTTCAAGTCGACAGCGAGGGCAGCCGCCAAGCCAGGCATCACACTGAGCAAGATTTTTGGTATCAAAACGATCGAGGACAAGTTGAATTTCATGTGCCGCCGACTGAAGATGCTGCATGACCCGAGCGTCAGAGCCGCGATGAGTGGGAGGGCTCTAGTAGTGACGATTAAGGAGAGTGCGAGCGTTGATGATTTACCGGTGGTGGCATCCCGATAGCAGAAAGACAAGATGCTTCACGATGAGGTGACTGCAAGGAAGAGCTGGGTCTGGGTCAAAATGGCTCATAGTGATGAAGACGATTCTCCAACGGAATAACGATACAGTTTTACTCGGCAGTACTCTGTATTGACCGTGAAAAGACACTTGGTTCAGCTCACAAAAGGCAGGCCTTTTCTTGAACTCTTGATCAGCTTCTTACTCTCGACCCGTCCGGTGGAATCTCGGGCAATCTCCAGCCTTCGCTGTCCACTTCAAGCCGTTGAAGCAATTGTCGCTGTTGAACACGCACATATTGCGGTAGGTGACCCGATTACTTCCACAGACGGCATCGCGCTTGGTAGAACATGCATCGATGGTGCCGCAATGGAGGCCGCCGCTGGTGGACGCCGTGCTGTCCGCGGAGATGCTGACGACTATGAGTGAGGTGAGTCCAGCCACGACGGCAAAAAACTTCATAGTGCTACGCGTAGGGCGAGTGGAGGGAGTGTCCTGGTCTTCGTAAAATGGAGAGTGGGTCTGACCTATCCCAGCGCTGCCCTTGTTGAATTGCATCGCATTGGCGCCAGGGTCTGGCTGAGGACGTGGGATTTGACTTCCATGCGTCACTGGATGCAGTTCCTTCATGATTCCTCCAGGCGGAAAGGATTGCAACCATAAAGAACAAACGGGTACCGTACTGTACAGTGATCAGAACTGCAGTGCACAGTGCATTATGCACTCGTCTGTACAGCGCTACAATGCAACTAATGCCTTTGAAATCTTGTCATCATGAAAAACGTTACTATCCGTTCCGAAAGATCTTCATTTCGACGGTGACGTCTACATGCAATGCAATCACTTCGAAAGGTTTATGTGATCTAAAACAGCCGATCCGAAACTAACTTGCGTGTACATACGTGTATCTGCGGCAGTGACTTCTTTTGTTAAGCTTACTGTATATCCATCAAGCTACTTGCTCGCTCCCCCCCACATGTACTCGCGCTAGTTTGGTACCAAAGTGGTTGGTAGCTAAAGTGCTCATTGCAGGTCATTCTACATTGTACATGTACTTTACTTTAGTTTTGGAGCGTGCATCCCTTGAGGGGTAAAACCAACAATTGGCTGATATATACATGAACAAATAATTGTGAATAGTAGTGGTCCCTTAGATTAACAATAATGTATGCTAGAAAAATATGGATATGAATATTAGTGGCCGTTTAGAAGTTAAAGCTGACGATAAAGTCTAAAACGGAGTCCTGTTCGCGTATCCCCACGTCCGGGGTGGGGCGTACGTGGGCTGGTAGACATGGAGTATTTCAGTGCTGTGTCCCGAAATTCGAGAATGTGTTTCCGAGGAGTTGGTGTTCGAACTTAGCTGCAAAGTTCTCTTGTCTGTAGCATGACGAGTAAACCCGGAAGGCAGTGAGGTCGTGGTGAAGTTAGGGGCTTGAAATTCGGGATCCTCTTATAGCTGGTTACGATCTACTCGTTCGGCAAGTGCGGGGAGCCGTGCGTTCCCGCTAGCACCATGATTGACCTTGTGAGAACGGGCAACGCGACGGATTTTTTTAAGCTCGCAGGTTCTCGAATACGAGGTTGCAAAGTCTGCACATGATCGCGATAGATCCACCAGTGAGCATCGAAGTGACTGGATAGTAGTTTTGATTGCCCATTCGACTTAATGATAGCGATGATTTCGTGCACACAGGGCCTCCCATGTACAGTTCGAAATCTACCAGAGCACACACGCACAGTCTTCGCACCTGTAATCAGTAGCATAGCCTCTTTGTAGAGACTGTCAGTAGCGCGACGAGCCCACACCGTAATCACGCGACGAACTTGCGCATATCTATCATGTTGAAGAAGGTATGGCAATATAGTAGCGTCACGTGCAGCACGTTCCTTAACCGCGCTCGCACTCGAGCACCACCACGGTAACAGTCGTTTGAACACTGTCTACATATCAACATTACAATCATGTAGCCAACGCTTGCATTGCGCTGCGTTCCAGCTTCGGCTGATGTGTCTCGATAGCCGTAATGTTTGTACCGATTGGTCCAACAATGAACAAGTTTTGTTTTGAATTTCCACCAGTGTTCATCCAAGTACGATGCAATCACCGGAGACAGCATATGCAACTGACTGCAACGAAATTCAAATTCGCTTTCTGACTTAGACTCCACAGTCTTGTAAAAAAAACTCCATAAGAACTTGTCTTTGCCAAGTATTCTCGTATTTATCCTGACCAGGGAGCGGATTCACTACAGCAACTTGACCCAAAACAGTTCTCACCTTTGCTAAAACATTCTGGTTGAAATGCCACCGGCATATTATTGACGGAACCGTTGAGAAAAAAATGGCAAGGGCATTCAAACATGCGAGTTCGCGATCGGTTAGGATTCCAGTCGGTAGTGGAATTGCTAGTTTATCTAACAACGCGTGAAAGGTCTTTAGAAACCAACAGAAGTTTATCTCTTTCTGTCCAGGGAGAAAGCATTGTGCCACAGGAAGAACGGTGTTCATTCCAGTCATGGATATGACATTGATGAGCGGTAAGTCGTACTTGTTTGTTTTAAACGTTCCGTCCATTACCAGAACGCCACAGTGTGTGACATAAAAGCGTAGAGTGACAAGGTGGGCCCAGAGTAGATATAACAGCTCATTGGAGACAGGGTCAACTTCGTACCGATGGTAACACTTGTGGGTCCGCAGCAGATCGAACTGTGCCTCCATCGGCGTCATGGTTGCAAAAGTAGATGTCTGGCCTTCAATTTTGATGCCTTGCTAGAACGAGAGAATTGGGTATTTGTGTAAAATTGATGCCCGAATTTTGGCAACCGGGATGCCAGCAGCAGTCTGACTGTCAATGAAATCATGCATACTCGAAGCCGGCGCAAGCGCCACGTGACTTGCCGCACGCTGTCTATGAGCAGCGTGAACGCGAATATCATCGCACGGAGGATGATTGTGAACTTGGCTTTTGAGCCTGATGTGCACGATTTTCCATGGTTCCTCAACATTGGATTTAGAAACCGCACATATTTTCAAGCGCATAGGACAACCGCTGCGCTTAGACCCGCGCATTTGGCGCTGTCGTTCACTTTTGATCAATTGTTGAGTGCACTTTGGTCTACCTGCTTGATCACACTCATTATTTCTAGCCCAGATTGCATCAGTTCCTTTCAAATAACGGACACGAAGTCGCGACACATTAAATCCATGGTTCAAAGTCCATTCTTGAACAGCGCGTTCTGCTTCATCATGGTAATCGAAAACAGCTTCAGACGGCGGAAAAAATGATGTAGATGTCGTCATCACAATTTCCTTTAGAAACTTGCATTGTTCCATCAGCGATTTCCGAAAAAATAGCTGAAATCTCTCCTCGAACGGAGCAGACAGCTTTTTCTTCTTGATCCAAAAGCGCTCACACACAGGTGAAAACAGGCCGTCATCTACCCATTCGAGATCGTCTGAGCTATCAGAATTGAAATCATCAATGCCATCGGAAAAGTCAGAGTCGTAGAGCAAAGATTCGTTTTCAGAATGTAAAACTCCGAATTCTGATGAAATTTTTTCATCATCACAACTACTGTGACCGCTATCCGAGTCGCTCTCCACTGCTGAATCTGCATCAATGACATTATCGCGCGTAATAATACAGTCATGGCGGATTACTGCTTGTTCATCTTCGCTTCTCTATCTCGCTGCAGCGCAAATGCGGCCGAAAACTCCCCCGACAGTAGAAAACCACGACTGATAGATGTTGCAGAGATTGAATCGCTATGATATGCGGTGCTGCTAGTCGAATCTGCATCTCTGAAGCTTCGGGGGGTCTCACTGTACTGGCTGGATGTGTGATGCCACCCAGTCGACAGCATCTTCGAGCAAAATACCACAACCCGATATACGAAATGCAGGTCACACTGGAGATATACGAAGAGGTACGCAACAACCTAGTGGGCGAACTCCGAGCAAATGACACTCTGAAGAAGACGTTATTCAGGTCTTGGAAGTAAGCCATCTCCATTGCTACCATTAAATAAACAAAACCACCGAAGATTCTAGCTGACCTACAAAGTTGAAATCGGGTCAATATTGCATTAGATCCAAGACTAGGAAATCGGGTCAGTATCCGCAGTGGATACGGTTGACCCACAACAGCCAACATGGGTCAGCATTTTTGAGCTCACACGTTGCCCATTTGGTGCGTTACATACTGTCATATGTTTACCCAAATGCCCTATCTGTAACGAGGGCCCTCCTTAGCATTCCCCAGAGGGATCGTGGAGCATCTTTGACAGCTCTTACGTACCATACTTGTTTCAACTAAATATGCGCGCAGGTGCCTTCACTAGCTCTTGCTACTAGCCATAATATATCAAATGACCAGAAGTTCTATATAGTACTGACAATGACTACGTGTATAAAATCGATGAGCACGTTGTTGCAAAAATGCATGCACACTCCTACGCGATGCTTGCCGAATTCACCCGATAACTTTCATTCAACAGCTATTCTAGCCATGCAGATGTACCACGACCGTCTGCGCCATCTTACATCAGCTTCAAATTGTTTGACATGGTTTCAAAAGATGACCAATGAACTTCAAATACCTCATGAAGTCATACAAACTTTCCGACGGGTGATCAGATCCACATCTGTGTTCAGTCGGTTGTCATTCGGCGAGCACGTATGTAAAGTACCTTTGCTCTTTATTTCGGTTCTCGTTTTCAAACCTAACGTTGATTTGTTTTGTAACATGAAGGAGAGTTTTTGTTACGAATTGTTCGATTTCGTGGGGACCAAACGGATGAATGATTTATGTATCAAGTTGTCCCTTCACGTTTCACTTGGGTATCGGAAAGACACCCGTTTTGTCGACACAAACTTCTTCAACTACTCTAAACCAGAACATGCAATGTTGGATCGTGGGTTTGCTACTGCATTCCAAAGCAAGACGCGGTTTTTGGTCCTACCAGTGAATTTCAACAATTGGGGTATGCTTTTGCTAGACAGGTTCGAGGACCGTAAAACTATATTTCTGTTCGATCCACTCCACAGAAAATTCTACTACGACCAGCTAGATCAAATATGCCAATCATATTTGAAAGCTGCTCTGATGGCCGAATATGATTCATACAAGCTGCAGCGAGTTATCGACTTGAAGCAGACAGATGGGCACAATTGCGAAACGTTGATTGTGCTATTTGCAATGAAACACATCAAGCAAATAACTATTCCCGCCACAACAAGCACGAATTTGGCGTCTTCGCCTCACGCTGTTCATGCAAGGTCTCCGTGCCACGCATCCATTTTTTAAGGGCTCTTAAAGGGTAGGACTAGCCGGTAGGATTACAGAGATACAATGTTAATGTATTTTGATATGCATCGGAGACATAGTTATTTATTTGTAGGATTTGTTGACTAGACATGTAGTTTCAGTAGTGCGTATCTTCGCAGAGTCTCTACATTGTTTGCGTGCGGAGCCTCCGCACAATATCGATTTACACGAACCTCAAGCATACATGACAAGTGTCCGAACAAAAACTGCTTAATTTAATCAGCATTACCGACATAATGGTTTAGCTGTCGAAAGATCAAAGCACTTCCTTTTATGGGTTTCTGGATCAGTTAAGTTTGCATTGAGCACTACAGAACGCAATTTGATTTCTTTAAAGTGGCGTTCGCCATTGATAAATGACGATAGTACCTCGGTCACTAGCAAATAGACAAGCCCGTTCAACTAGAATTTTCTTCTCCAAGGGCACACACCCTAGCAACCCTGCTTGGCTGAAATTTAGTGATCAATAACTCGATCAAAATCAAATGCGCCCCTGATAGGCATTAGGCAGCCTAGCTCACAAACGATTCTTTTTATTTACAATTCAACAAATGGAATAAATATGTCGTTCCGCTTACTAATTCATGACTCGACCAATTACGTAAAATTATGTCAATATGTGGCGAGTAAGTGTCAGCTCGAACCACATATTAAACACGTACCTGGATTTGCTATGTACACTTCATGTGGCGGTAACGTCGTCCCAAGTTGCTTCGCGGCCTCAATGACGAACTCGTGATTAATAGCAGTACGGGTAGCGTTGTCAGGAGTGAAAAAAACCGTTTCGGCACTCCAATTCTCAGCGGCGCTGCTTTCAACGAGTCGTGAGTTGATCAAGTCGATGAAGGACTGAGGCCAGTGTCCTAAGCGAGCTGCAGCACACCCTGCTCCCCAATCATGATCGCTGCGAAAGCGAACAGACTCCTCTAGCACAATTACACTTTCAAAGCGGCGCCAGAGATAGAAGCCTTCAATATCTGTAGTGGAAAAATGCACCTTGTCACGCGGGTCAATGAAGATTGGATCGGCTCCGACGGGAGGTAGCTGCAAGTAATCCCCGACAAGAACGACGAGGATACCCCCAAATGGGATGCCTGGAACTGGTTTGTACTGCCGTAGTAGCTTGTCTAACTTCAACCAATTTGATTTTGTCAGCATTGAAACTTCGTCGATAACAAGTATATCGTCGCCCACAAAGTTGCTCGCGCTGGCACGTTCTAACGATAGCATAAAGCTTGCTAGCGTCCTTCCCTGGATCAAAGTAGCGGCCTTGCCAGTTAAGGCTGTTTTGAGTATACATGTAGCTCTTCTCCAGCCACAGCAAAATCTTGTCACTGCATCGATTACTCGAGTCTTACCGGTACCCCCAGCACCTCCTAAGAAGAAGAGAAGTTGGTCTCGCGACAGTTCATCTTCGCAATTCGGTCCGTGATACTCTCCTCCTGGGTCGCCAACACTAGGTTCTGTTCTTAACCATCTTGTTAACAAGGCTTTACCAATTTTGCCCGTACTGGAATCCTTTACCCACTGTTTTAAGAACGCAGGTTGTGGAAAGCGAGGCGTAAGTCCAGAACGCACTCCCAATCCATGCAAGCGCGCAAAAGTAGAAGCAGTACGTGAGGCTGCGTTGCGAAGCATTCCATTAGCAATGATGGACTGAATAGAGTTTTTTAATGCTTTGAGACCTCTGGAATTCCAGGGTAGTATGCGGGGTTTAACGTTAATGCATCATTTAGGCCACTATCGCGAATATTGTCAACGTCAGATTCGTATGTGTCGATCGTGTTGCCGTCGTCATCAAAAATAGCATCTGCGAAATTCAGCAGCGAGACCAAGCAAACTTCCAAGCCAAGAAGCTCGCCTTCGAGCAGTTCAAGTGGATCCGCGAGGGTGAACTACAGCAGCTTGAGGTCCTCAAGTTAAAGAGCGATGAGAGAGATATTATAATGGAGAAGATAAATGGTACGGAGAGTGTGGATGATTCATCGGTGGTGGCAGTACCACCAAAAGGGCGTTACCAAGACCCAGGAATCGATAAAACCCCACGAACCAGAGCTCCAGCAGCCCAGAACGAGATAAGCAGACGACGAGAATAGCGTCGAGAAGTGTGAGACCACGACCGCGAGAAACGACCAAAGCCTCCAGCTTAGTGCCAACAGCCCGAAATGAAGTGCAGTGTCAAAGCAGAAAGCGGGTAAGAAGAGCTCTGTGAAATTCTCCCCTCCAAAGAACTGGAAGAAACGAGCGATTTCGGCGAAGTACAAGCAGCAGTAACACCAGAAGAAGAGGAAAGAGGAGCAGTGGCGGCGACAGAAGGACAAAACCCGTTGTGATGCCGAACTTCAATAACCTCTCGTCCGATGAGGATAAGAAGACGAAGAGCTTCCGTTCCTGCAGACTAAACCTGCTGCTGTCAAGGTGGGGAAACGGCTGAGAAGAGCTGGTCTGGGTCAAAATCGGTTCATAGTGATGAAGACGATTCTCCATGGCTCAAGCGAAAGATCAGACACGTGGAGACTAGATCTGAAATGACTACTCGAGATGAGGTGCACCGAACACCACCTCGAGTCACGAGGAGCTCTTCGAAGACACCCCCACGCAGAGCAAGAAACACCTCAAACAAAGGCAAAAATACGTCAAACAGAGACAAGAACGCTCCAATCCAAGGCAAAAACTCGCCCAACAGGGGCAAGAAACCTCCTCCGGGTACTCGAAAGCCTACACGGAAGGTTGTCACAGCGCCCAGGTCAGCAAACACTTCAAGCATTAGCACATCTTCTAGTCATGTACCGAATCTGTAAGCAGTCAGCGTCGCTGATGTTCCGATACCGTCACCTTCGGAGAAGTCACTAGGAAGTGGACAAGAATCTGTTGAGAGCATTTCACTGGCCACAAAATCAGCACCTAGTGTAGCCTCCGGTCAACCGAAGATCCAAGAACCGGTGACCCAGAGCACAAACGCGACTTCAAACGTAGTGAAAGCCATCCCACAACCTCAAAGTGCAGCGCAGGAACCGGCCGTGCCCCAAACCGAGGCGCCTCTCTTTATCAGAAGAGTTAGCATTTTCAGAGTCTCCAAGCCAGACAACAATCTCCAAAATACTGGAGCCAGTCGTGAAGAGCACCTCTGCTCAGCCCCGTGTGCAAGTTCCAGATGCATTGCGTTCGGCCATTGCCCAAGTCGTATCTCAGCGTCAGGAGCTGCTCAATTCTCGGTGGGGCCGCCGCCGCCCTAGTTTCAGCGATAGCGACTATGCTCCTAGTGATGGTGACGACGACGAAGATGATGGAGAAAAATACTTGGAAGAGGACTTTGACTATGCAAACAAAGACAGCAAGCGAAGGAATCCCTTACCTTCCGCCAAGGACGACGCCCCCGCTGCCCGTAGCAACCGAGACACCACCGAGTCAAGTCCCCACTCAAGTCGTCGTAATGCTGCACAGATTTCAGCCAAGCGCTCAGCTCAAGATACATCGGCAGTCAACAGTCCGCCAAGTGTGTCAAGCGTACCCCGTAGTAGCAGTCGCCAACAACCAACCCTCACGGCTGGGCACATCCCTCCTCTGCTCAACCTTCCGCGCACCATCATCGGCGAGACCAATCTGGAGCGCAAACGCACGTTGCCTTCGAGCAGTTCGAGTCGATCCGCGAGGGTGAACTACAGCAGCTCGAGGTGGAGCTGCTGCGTCGCGAGATGGAGACCCGCGAGTACTTCGCTCAGAAAGAAATCCAACTGCAGCGAATGAACATTCGAGCCGAAGTCATCCAGCGCATGGTGCTCGCCAGCGCCAGCGTCGACGACATCAGCGAGCGACTAACACTGCTCTAGTAGAATAGATCGATTTGGTATGCAACTTCAATATACAGGGCGTTACATATTGACAACGGGCGTTATGTTTCGTCGGTGCTGGCGTTATTTCCCGTCGTATTATTTTAGCCTCGCATACGAAGGATGCACGTGAAGAAGGGCAGCACCCGCCGGTCGAAGCCGCGCAGCAGCTCGAGCGAATCGGACGTGGCGCCCACGGAGGATCTAAACGACAACGCGGCGCCCGTAAGCGTCACAACCGGCGCGAAGCGCAAGAGCAACGCCTTCGAGAGACCGAGCAAGAAAAACTCAAGAAAGCCATTAAATGAGGCAGAGTCTCCACTAATTGAGGACAATTCGGTTGAGGACGAGGCGGAGCTGCAGTTGCTCGCCATCGAGGCGCGGCGCCTGGACTTCGAGGTGTCCAAATGGAAGCAGCAACAGAAGCTGCGCCGCGAGACGCTGCAGCTCAAGGCCGAGGAGATCAGCCTCAAAGAGGCCACCACCAGGCAGACCCAGCAGACGCAGGTCATGGAGCTAAAGGCCAAGGTGCTCAAGGCGCTGGACGAGGTCGGCACGACCCCGGCTCAGGCGAGGAAGTACCTCGCGCTGCTGGACGGATGAGGACAGTGGGGGAAAGGTATGTGCCATTATTAATGAAAGATTGATAGACTCGATGCAATTTGCCTTCAATCGTCATTGGGACAAATGAACGCCGCAAGATTGATATCAACATTTCGACGACTGATGAGAGCGAGAAGAAACTTTATGACAGGGTGGCTTGACGTCCTCACCCGAAAGCTGGTATTATACGGTGGTAAACGTTACCACTCTACTCGTGTTGGAGGTTTTGGTGAATGCAACAACGGAATTTTTGGGTTAAATTTTGGATGGTAAAAATGGACTAAACTGCTGCCAACGCGTTTGTACTTACTTGCCAAAGGTATGCAAAAATATAATTTTATTCCACCCACTCACACCTAAGAAATCACGCATCTACAGTTCTCTGGGGGGTTTAACAACGCTGATCTTGCGGTGCAGAGCTTCGCCGAATTACGCGATGCGTTACTAAGAAAACAAAATGCTAAATACGATGTCGTAAACGCAAATGCAAAGCTACATTCACTTCCGCTTCCCACCTCGCTGCATCAGTCGAATGCATTGTACTTCATAGTACTTCCAACTAGAAGAAAAACACATCATTAGTCGAGACGAGTGCGCTTCTTCTCCCCATCATCACCGCTCGAGTTGTCGTAGCGATCCACCAGGCGACGCAGTTCCTTCCTGTAGAGCACCAAATCGCTCTGTTGCTTCAAGAACCAGTCGCGAGTTTTCGTGATCGTCACGAAAGCTTCCCCCTCCTTCCCGTGAGCTTCCATCTCAAACGAACATTTCGTTTGCTCCTCATTCATCCATTTGGCCGCGTACTTCCCCGCCTCCTGGAGGTTATCAAACTTTTTCGCTTCTTTCGTCTCCATAGACTCTTCCGGGCCTCGCAAGAACGACTGTATCTCAGTGTTGTCAGGAAACTGCGCCTCTCGCATCTCCCACGAAAACGGTTTCTCCAAAACTTCAATTTGATCTTTGAGCCACTTAATCCTTTTCGGAACGACCGACACCAAGACAGCAGCTTTCTCATCGTTTGCATCGGCACTGCTCACGTACTGGGAGAGGTACTGGATGGAAGGTTCGAGCAGACTGGGGTCTGCATTCTTGAGCCTATTC
>JAHQIV010001203.1:0-13094 GCA_030463285.1 Phytophthora europaea
CGGAGGATCGTCAGCATCGCCGCTTCGTCGCGCGTGATGTAGGCCCATCCAGCCCCTGGGTCTTGGTTGTTGGCGTGCGCCCAACAGTACGCGGGCGGGAACACCGCCTTCACGTTCCGGGGGCTGGTGGGATGATTGCCAGGGCAATGCACAGTGGGTAGTTGGCTCACATTGAGGAACAGCTCGACACGGGGGAGCGGCATTGCGTAGAGTCTTGAGAACTTGGCTGAGGATAGGGAAATACTCTGAATTTCAGGGAGGGATCGTACTTAGTTGAGAATTTCAGGCGGATGCGATCTTATGGGATCTCAGAGGGCGCATCGATTCGTTTAGAGAGGACAAAAAAAGTGGCAGGCAATTGCCCATCAACACCAAATTTAACATATCACCAGAGAGCCCGTAGTGGCGTCTCATGCAGACTGCCCGTTGTGCCAATTTGATGGCCACTTGGGCACGTACAATCAGGGGAACGGAGAGAGGCGGTGGATGTACTACATGCAATGAATGATAAATTGCCCATTGCCCATCAGCAGTCTGAGTCCGCTCATATATTACTACGTTTATGAGGTAGTAATAATAATTCTACTACTACCTCCTTCTTATATATTTCTTTAAAAAACTAAAGGAAATGATGGGCAGTGATGGGCAATAGTGATATCAAGCATACTACAGACTCTCTCGTTATGTTCTCGTCAAAATGGTGATGGGCAATTTGACGGCCACTTGACGGCCACTTGACGGCCAATGGTGGCAATTGATGGGCACAGACGATGACACAAACGGAGAGATACTACCGATAGCAAATCAACACATGCCGATACAGGAGGATACAAAAAATGACCATTTAGAGAGATAAATATACAAGGTATATAAACGACATAACGATAACAAGCAACAGACATGGAATCTAAGATGGCTCTTCTCCGCTCGTATCTTCAAAACTTCGATGAGTACATATTCACCGGATTGAACTTCAACAACGCATTCATCGACATCTCCGCTGAGGAAGGTTGGGATTACACATGGAAGACACGACCGTATCAACGATCCCAGTTCAAGGTCAGCGATCTACCGGACATCCTGACTGAGTGCCACTGCACCACTCCGATTGTCAAGAACTGCCTCATCGTGCATATACCAACCGGAAGACTTGAGTTTGTTGGATCCAAGTGCATGGAGCACTTCAATGGGCATAAGAAGCGATGCATTGACTGCCACATTGTCAATCGATGCAAAAAGTCGATCAGATGCTCTGAATGTCGAAAGCTTTGCAAGCTTCACAATGAGTACCACGACGACAACGCCGTACATGAGCAACCTCCACCTCAGCCGATTAAAAAATCTCTACCTCTGCCTCAGCGGATCAGAAAACCTCTGCCTCAGCTGAGCACTCAGCCGCGGGCCTTGGCTATGCCCGATGGATACGATGATCCCCCCACTCCTAAGACGAAACACGTGAGAGTCATTGCTATTCCCCGTAAGACTGCTCGTATAGTCGAAGAATACTATGTCGATGATACGCCGCCTGCTCCGCGACCCCAATTGCCGTTCATTGATACTCCGCTTAAGCTTTCCAAGCATTACGGCCGCACGCCTACACAAGTGCTTGGTCATGATGATGGACATCTTCTGTGGCTCCTCAAGGGCGACGTCTTATCAGACTCCGACAAGACCAACCTCGCGACGCTACTCCCGCGGATGATAATCCAGTTCGGTAAGTATCGCAACTCAAAAACTTTCGGCTGGATCAAAGCAAATGATCTATCGTACTACAGGTGGATCAAGAACAATGTCCGCGCAGACTACGTTCAGTACTGGTAAGTATCTATCATTTTTTTATCCCATTTAGAGACTTGGTATATAAAGATATATTAACAATCATGCCAAGCAAGTACAACCCCGAATACTACAAAGCGAACAAGGAGCGCGCGCGTGCAACTATGCAGGCATACTACCAAGCAAACAAGGATAAGATCCTAACAAGGAACAAGGATTACTATCATAGCAACAAGGAGGAGATCAACGCGCGCGCCCGTGAGCAACGCAATGAGAAACGGCGTGCTGCCGGGAGGGTAGCGCTTGAGTGAGCTATCCATATTTTTTTTGTCGCCACGGGTATAAAAAAAATCTATCTTAAGGGATGAATGTAAAGGTATATAAATTTCATCGACTCATCGAACAACCAACCCATGTGCAACGGAATTACGAAGACCGGCAAGCAGTGCAGCCGCAAGGCTGAGTGGTGCTCTCAGCACGATAACCAGAAGCCGGCTGAGCCTGTCGCTATCGACATGGATGACCCGTATGATACAGCGGCGGCTGCTGCGTGTGAGGAGCAAAAAAATGAGCTGCCTGAATTAATTGAGACCGAGAAGAAAATTGTGTCGGAGAATATAGTCTCACCCATGTCTCCGAACGCAACTTCCGCCTCATCGCCTCAACCCGACTCCCCTATAGTAGATGAGGGAAACATTAAGCCGATTCAGAAAATATTCAACACCAGTGAGTGCTTCATCGTTCATCACGGTGCTGAGTACCAATACTGGATCGATAAGTGTGCTATTGGCAAGGCCTATAGTACTTATAAGCTGACCAAACCGAATGGTGAGTTCTGGCATGATACCAAGGGATGTCGGGTAATTCAGACGGTTAAGTATGGAGGCAAGCGCCCGCTTAGAAACTACGTATGGTTTTACAACGTGGCTGATATGCATGCATTCATCACTTATTTCCATGGAGATGAGGCCAATGGATCTGGAGCGACATTTACGAACGGCGATCGTTGGTTTGAGTGTCATGAACTGTTCTTAGGCAACGCTCCAACGATCAAGCTCTTCTTCGACATCGAAAAGGTCATACCCGATACTCTCCTCAAGGAATACCGCTCACGGCACGACTGTAGCGCTAATGACTTCGGCGAAGACGTCTGCGCGGACGTAATGAAAGCTCTCGCATGCACACTGGAGGAGGTTGATATCAGATTTGATATGTACGAATCTCGAATTGACTATGCGATCGCTGAACGCTGCCGTTCTGTCGGTGAGGGTGAGTTGAAGATTAGCTACCACCTCATCACAAATATTGCGATGCGTGTATCAGAGTGCAAAGCCGTTGTTAAGCATATGAAAGAGAACTATCTGGATATGACTGTGGATAGAGTCCCAGGCTACAAGGATATGCTCTGCGACAAGACCACGATCGACACGCAACCATACCGCAAGAATGGTAGTCTATCGCTACCAGGGGGTCGTAAGAACGGTCGCGAACTGAAAGTGATTCGTTCGTTCAAGGCTGCTATTCCGGCTGAATCATTGCACCTGAACGACTATTACAATTGCATCACCCTTCACGATTTCACAGATGATCTGCCTCTCAAAAAGTCCGATTCAAATCGCGAAGCGTTTGAGGAGTCAAGCTCTGAGTTTATCAACAAAGCGCTTGCCAAGCTTGAGAGCGACCGCACGCGTATTCCGGCCTACGATTCTAATGCTATGGATCTATATGCGAACTCACCGCGCGGAAATTACCTACGCGTTGCCCGCATTGCTCCCAGCCACTTCTCTGAATGCGATCGCACTCACGATAACGCCGACACGCTGCTGCTCATTTTCAATGAGAGTAAAGAGATTGCTCTATGGAAGTGCGCTCATAATGAGGACATGAAGACTAAACGCTGGTTTGGCAAGTCTGGTAGCAAGGAGTATGAGCTTGCTGCGCATGATGATGATGAGGTTGAGTTCTTTGCCAAGAACATGGCCACGCGCGCACAGAAAGCTGAGGAGAAGAAGGAGGAGAAGAAAGCTGAGAAAGCCAAGGAAGCGAATGAGAGAATGTCCAAGGACGAAGCTCTACTGGCTCTACCCAAATGGGATATCAAGCTTGACTCCAAGACCATTCCGCCTATCAACGATATTCACAACCCATGCTGCTACGCGGACTACTTGAAGATGCAAGAAAAGGCTTTGTCGGGCAAACAGGCGATGGAGTACATATTCAAGAACTTTGCGCTCATCCTCAATGGCGGAGAGTCGTTCTTCATCTCCAAGAACTTCAACAAGCGTGCGAATGGTGCCCGCGTCATCTCCCATCAGTACCTTAAGTACAAGAGCATCCACAACATGCCTGGCTCTATATTAGTGAATGTCATCAACCCTATTACCAAGAAGGCAGAGGAACATAACCTTTCAATTTTCAAGCTTCTGATCCGCTGGCAGTCAAGCATTGCGTACCCCGAAATGCGGTTCTCTCCATTTGGTGCTAAGGTCGGTTATGATTGGTCTCACAAGGAAATATTCAACACCTTTTCAGGCTTTGTGCATAAGTACGATCCTGAGTTCGTAGTGGATGAGACGCGAATCATTCGATTCTTAGATCACATCCGCGGAGCGTGGTGCGATGACAATGAGGAGTTGTTTGACTTCACCGTCAAGCTACTTGCATACATGGTCCAGTATCCTCACCTCAAGACTGCTGTTGCCATGATCGTTATGGGCCCTGAAGGACTTGGTAAGAACTTTGTCATGAACCTCTGGCGCGACCACGTCATCGGAAAAGGCTACTTCTTCGAAACGCCAAGCATCGACGCTATCACCGGAAAGTTCAATGCTATGCTTGAAGGCAACCTTATGGTCGTACTCAATGAGGCAGCGAAGGTCAATAAGTCAATTGAGGCTAACCGTGCTCAAGAAGTTATGAAGGACATTATTACCGAGGAGACCCGTCGCTACGAACGCAAGGGATGCGAGGCATACATGGGCGAGTGCTTCAACAATGTCATTTGCTTCAGCAACAACGATTACGTTGTCCGCGCGAGTACGGAGATGCGTCGATTCGTGTTCTACAAGGGCTCTGGTCGCTTCATCGGTCAAGAGTTGGAGCACTTCGCGCCTATCAAAAAGGACTTTGAAGAGAATGATGCTGGCATTCACCTCTATCACTATCTGATGAACATCAACCTCACTGGATTCCACCCGCAGCGCAGCGCCCCGAGTACTAAGGCCAAGGAGGAACTCAAGTACGCAGCGATTGAAAAGCCGGTCCAGTGGGTAGTTGCATGCATCAACCAGGAGACAGAGCATACTTTCGTCAATACCAATGGGAATCACGCCGAAGAGCACTTCTACCCAAGCGACTTCATTCTCAAAGCATTTAACGCATGGATGGAGTCCCGAGGCGATCAGGCTGATACAACATTAAAGGTATTCTCTAAGGACTTAACAAAGTACCTTGGCGACACTGAGCGTAAGATGCTTGGAGGCGTTCGCAGACGAGGATTTACCATATCGATCAATCAAATGAAGGAACAGATTGCTAAGACAGCGCGCCGAACTGACTTATTCATCGAAGAGTAATCACCCAATCCACATATATTTTTTTGCCATCCACGGCTCTTTTTAATTAATTTCCATTTAAAGGTTTGTCCCTATAATATATTCCTGTCCGAATTGCCATGCTAACTTAAGACGATTTCGTGAAGATGCTCAGCACGGGCAAGAAGCTTGCGGCTTCGACTATCAAGAACCGCGTGAGCTACTTATTCAAGCAGTACCGTCATATCGGTGATAATGCGAACGATCTGAGCTACCTGAATAGCTATAGCAAAGTCATTCGTCATATCAATGAGTCGGCTAAGTCTGATGAAGGCCGTAAGACCTACATCTTTCACGTGATCAGCCTGATCGGAACCAAGGTGGGTAAAATTGTCAGCGATGATGCCCGCCGGAAGTACCAATCGGCGGCTGAGCGCGCACGCACCAAGTCCAAGAAGCAGTCTCTGGAGAATGTAGCAACGGACAAGCAGCAGATCAACTACGTCAGCATTGACGGTCTTACGCGTCAGCTGGAGACCAAGATTCATGAACTCTTCGAAAGCTATGAGATGAGCTACAAAGCCGCTAAGATCAGCGATGGTGATTTCGCGAAGTGGAGCATTGAGAGTGATCGCAAGAACATCAAATCCTTCGCGCGTGAGCTTCAGCGATGCGTTATGCTTGCTTGTTATTGCTACCAACCCGCGCTTAGATCGGATTGGAGCACGCTCAAGATCACCTCAGCAGCTGTCAATCGTCTGGATGCTACGAAAAACTGGATTCAGATCCTACGAGGCGGGAGAGTCAGACTGCTGATGAATGATTTCAAAAATCGAAAGACCTTCGGCAAGCATATCATCGAGGTCGATAACACTCATCTTAAGCGATACCTCAAGTACTGGATCAACCTACTTGAGCGACTACTTGGCAGCAAGCCTGAGTACCTGTTCATATATCAGCTCAGTCCGGTCAAGGAAGTCAAGCTGATCTCAAACACGAGAGAGGCATTCAGCAAGGCTGTGGCCCGCAATAGTGAGAAACTATTCAACAAGCCGCAGACGGTGAATAGCCTCAGGCATGCTTGGGAGAAAAAGATCCAAGAGGATCCCGCGTATCAACGCATGACTCAGGCAGAGCGCCAAACGCTACATCACAAACTACTCCATGGAGTATTCACCGGTCAGCTCTACAACTGGCAGCGCCGAGGATACACTGACGAGCAGTAAGCAAAAAAAATATTTTTTTCAGAGAGTGATCGATGTTAGATCTTCAGGGCACTTGACGGTGCGTGTGGGGGGAACGACAGGCATGGTGATAGTGCTTGCAACGGGGACGGGTTTCTTTTTTTGCGAGATCTTCGCGGCTTCCTCTTCGTCATAGCTATTGTCATATGGCCGTGATGCCAATACGGGGTCTTCGTCGATATATTGAATTTCATCCATGTCGAAAATATTTGCTTATATATATATAGAGTAATTCATATTTTACAATGTGCAACTGCCAAGCTATCACTAAAAACGATACTACATGCTCCCGCAATGCCCTTAAATCAGGATACTGCTCTCAGCACGATAAAGACCAGAAGATTCAGATGTATAAGAAGGAGCTTTCAAAAATGCATCAGCGAGTGCGGCGATATATTGAGATCAGCAATGATATCAAATCGAAGATTGATGACATTCAGAGACTTGACTATATTAAGGCTCAGTTAATAAAGATTTGCCCAAATATGCCTTTTAGAGCTATCATCGATAACTCATTTCATAAGGATCGTATCGAAGAGTTGTTTGATATGAGTGCGCCGGAGGCTCTTGATGAGTATGATCGCTTGCTTCGGCGAAGAAATAAGTTAGTACATCCGTATACGATCGATGGCTGGACTGGCAAACGTCTGACTTTTAGCCATTACCAACCCCGCAATTTTATGCGAAAAAGCTACATTTAGTAGATTATTAATATTTTTTTGCCTGAATGATATCTAATCTCTTATATCAAACGATGTTTCCGTCCTTTACATCACTATCACAACGCGAACGCAAGCGCCAAGAGCTTCTTCGCCAAGCTGAGAAGGAGCTTGCTATTGAGCGCCAACTGGATCAGAGATATGCTGAGACTATGTGGGCTGCTGATAACGAATCTGGCTTGGTTGATCTGGCTAAGCTATCCACGGCGCAAACCATGACTACCGCATCAACGCCGATCCCTGCTAATTTATCGCGAGGTATCAATATCCCGATTCCTTCATCGGCTCAACCAACCTCCGGGTTCATTAATTTAAACACGATGCCAGCGGCGCCCGCTGCTGCTGCACCAACTGCTGCGACTGATACAGCCAGCGATACGCAATCGGTTGCGGACACAGTACCTGGTGTTTTTTCCGAATCAGATAGGTTGAGAGTTGTTGCTGCATTGAACGATGCACCCGCAGTCGCCGCCCCATTGAGTCCTATCTCAACAGCAACTGATCAAACCATTGCGTTCAAGCAACTCAAGCAACTCTTTGCGAAGCATCCCGAGATTCAGCTATGGAATGAAAACCCAATTTTTAACACCCTATCAAAGAAGCGACCATCCACGTACTTCATCGGTAAGGACATGGATATTTACAATGCCAGTAGCACGAATTTCATAGGAGAGGACAGGCAGAGGCAGCTATCGACTGAGATCGATTGGGTTGCAACGCTGAATCACTACGAAGAGAAGATGCGTGCTAAGGGATTGCTCCCTAAGAATGTCGATACGGATGTCGCCTTACAAGGAATGATTCGCGTTCCAGGCGATACACCCCGTCCTGCTGCAGACAATAAGACACTTAGGCAAGCAGTAATTGATGCTCTGAAGTCAAAATGCGTTCAAGCACAAACTGAACGGCAAGCACAAACTGAACGGCAAGCACAAGAATTTAATGATCTGAGATTAAAACGCGTTCAAGCACAAGCGTTTGATAGTGAGATCAGCCTTCCTTCTGCTCAAGCTAAATATGAGATCGGCTCTGATCTTGAACGGCAATCTAAATATGCTATCGGCGCCATTCTCACAAACAATCGTTCGGCTTTGAAAAAGATCCGGCTTGTTCCCGTATCGAAGGCGGATAGATCGGCCATGAATGAATCGTACAAGCTTGATCGCCTAACGTTAGATCTCTCCAGAAATGGAGAGGTGCTACCCACGAAGCAAGCCCATGAACTTGTCTCATGGGAGCTGACTCTGGCCAAATTCCTATACGATGCAAACGCCTCGAAGATCCATATTGAAATCCCAGCTGACGTACCTATCGAATATTCGGTACCGAAGCGCAGTCTTGGTGATAGCGCTATATCTCAGCCCGATGTTCAGAGACCGCGTGCCCGTAGAGATGTGGATTCGAGAGAGCGGCACGACTACAAAAACAAGATCAAGTTCATCTTTAACAACAACACCTGGATCAATGATTACGAGGTCATTAGTCCAGTCGGACTGGATGGTTTCGTACAAGATTACATGTTTGCGGGAGATGGCTCCCTGATTAAGAGAGACTCAATGGATCCACTTAGTGCCGCTGATCGAGCAAGTGTTGCATATGATCAGATCCAATGGAAGGCAACCTATAATCGACTTATCGAGACACTAACTGAGACATCCCGAGTCATCTCTAATAGACCTGCAAACAGCGTTAGCGCTGAGATGAAACAGATGAGAAATGACATCAATTACACGCTAACGGCTCTGGATGATCAAAAGAAAACGGTCAAAGGCAGAGGACTGAAGGGCGCCGGATATCTAAACAAAGAGCTCAAAGACAAGGATGGGAACCCGATCAAGTATCACTCACATCGCGGATACAACCTTGCGCAGCTTGAGGGTACGGGAGTGTATTCGTCGATGGCATATAAACGCGTCGGTACTAAGTTCGTTCATCTCCCAAAACTGAATGAGGGATTACTCAAGGTTGTGTATCCCAACCGATCAACGGTCGGAGCTCAGCGCAAGATTAGTACTGATCTATCTCAGCTGATCAAGACACTTGTCTTCGATGGCACGATCGATCAGCAATTGTACGATAGCCTACCGATGGATGACAAGCGCGTATTTCATGAGCTACTCCGCATCACGCACACTCAGCACGCTCTACGCGATCCGGTCAAGGATCCGCGCGACGTTCTCAAGCAAGAGTACATTAAGCTAAATGGAGAGCTAATGCTTGGCAATGACAATCCGAGTCTGATTCGCGAACTCAAGCAAGTACTTGTGGA
This sequence comes from Phytophthora europaea, assembly GCA_030463285.1. Taxonomy (NCBI): domain Eukaryota; phylum Oomycota; class Peronosporomycetes; order Peronosporales; family Peronosporaceae; genus Phytophthora; species Phytophthora europaea. The sequence continues at coordinate 9,542 of JAHQIV010001203.1, forward strand.
TATGTACTCAGCCAAGCTAATTTCTGACGATGAATTCAAGCATGTTTTAATTGCGTTAGTATAAAACATGCCAATCTTTGTTAATACAAAACTCATCGATACCAAGCACGCGTATCAGCGTGAAGCCAAAGGCAATCTAAAGGAGCTGAAAGCTCTCATGGAGAAGCTGGTGGTCAAAGAGACCCCTGTTGCCGATAGCGTTCTCAAGCGTGAGAAGACGGGCGGAAACGTCTGGATCAGTGATCAGCCAAAAAAAGCAAGAACGTTCAAGCTATAATCTCATCAAGCCAAGCGGGTCTATTTTTTTGATAATAGAAGCAATCTTAGCCGATTGAGCCGCGTTCTCTGTTTTCAATTGCTGAATCTGAGATTGCTGTTCTTGAATTGCCTTTGCTAACACGCTCACTAACGACGCTAAGTCAATGCCCATAGGATTACATGGTTCGCCAGAATCATTCATCTGATCATCGATGCACTCGCAGCCTGAAACACACTCGGGTATTACTGCTTGCATTTCCTGAGCAATAAACCCTACATGAAGTGAGTCATCATTTCTCAAAGCAAATTTTCTTGGTTGCATTTGCATCACTTCAGCTAAACCATATGGAATGTCGGTGATATTCTTCTTGATGCGGCGGTCAGATGCATTCGTATAGCTGCCACCACGAACTGGCATATATGTTAGCCAAGTAAACGTTCCATCGCATGTACCTATGCGCATCGCACCAGATGTTGCATCATTGCCTATCGCGGGGTAATTCGGCAACGGCCAGTTCCATCTATAAATGGCTTTGTCTGTGGCGTTGAACTTTGTATGAAATTGCTCATTAGCCCATACCATACCTCCTGAGTGAATAGTCGTTTCCGGACTCCAGTTAGTCAAATCGACCGCTAAGCGCCCTGATGAGTTGATGTAGCACTGCGTTGTATTATTGACCATGAGTCGCAATGGATCGCTTGTCGATGTTCCAATGGCAACGCCTGGGATTCCTCCGGTGTCTGAATTCGCAATCTGAACCTCGAATTGAATCGGCGTTGCTTGATCATTGGCAATCCTAAGCGCTCGTTGCCAACTTCCGGATAGCAGATTCGCGGATGAAGTAATATCTATCTTTGCAGCGCTCGTAGCTGATCCAAATCTGATGTATCCAGCTTGAGTGATACGCATGCGCTCCGCCATCGGGCTGAGTATGTTAGCTCCTGATCTCGTCGAAATTGCGAAATCAGCCATTGAATACTGAGCAGTGGTAGCTGTTCTGGTGCAATATAGGTTCACGCTTGGTGTATATGTTGCTAAATTGGCCTCGCTTTCGATTACAAACGATAAAGCGGCTTGAGCTCCTACCACGCTGCTTTGATTTCGAATCAATAGATTGAAATCTGACGAGCGAGTCGTACTGTTAAACGACGTTCCTGGTAAGATTGGAAAAATATTAGTTTGAGCTGATATTGCTACTCCATCAATCGTGAGCGAATTACAATTTAGAGCTCCATTCACATCAAAAAGATAGTTAGTATTAATAAAAGACCCTCCGATATTTATTCGGCCAGATGGGTCCATAAGTAATCTATCACTTAGCGCATATCTCCAAAAGTAGCAATTGGGCGTTGTTGTATTAGAAGAGCCACGAACACCTTGCTCCATCTGATGTAGACTAACTATGTTGAGGCTTGCCGCTGATGTGGCGACATCGTTTTGAATAACAAGAGACTTGCTCAAGCCTGAATCCTTGATCGTCAGTGATCTCAATCCGGTAATGCCATAAGATGCATCGGTGATCAATGCCTTAGATGCTTCAGCCGTACCATTGGTCGCTACCGTTATCAGAGCAATTTTACTCAAATCGTAAGTGGTTGATCCTTGTACAAACGATGTACCTCGGATACTACCATTCACATCAAGTTTGTAAGCCGAATTGACGGCTGCATGGCCGACCGAAATGCAACCGTTGATATCCATTAGCAATCGGTCAGAGAGAGCATAGCGCCAGAAGTAGCAATTGGGAGTTGTTGAGCTTGTATTGCCTCGAACGCCCTGCTCCATCTGATAGTAGCTCACGATATTGAGACTTGCCGCTGATGTAGCGACATCGTTTTGAATAACAAGAGACTTCCTCAAGCCTGAATCCTTGATCGTCAGTGATCTCAATCCGGTAATGCCATAAGATGCATCGGTGATCAATGCCTTAGATGCTTCAGCCGTACCCGCCGCCGCCGATAAGCGACTAAGATCGTGCGCAACACCGTTCTGCTTGTACGCAACTGAATCGATGCTATTGAGAGTAGCGATCTCCTTGTTTGAGTTGAGGATAACGGCTTTGCTTGCGGTTGCGGTACCCGGGCTTGCGCTAAGCAATGAGAGATTACTCAGATCAACGCTCGTCCCGCTCAGTTGAATGGATGAGCAACTGATAGCATTGATCCCGCTGATGTTGCGATCCGCATCAACTACCAATGCTGACATCGGCGCGGCTTCTCCCATAGTAATGCTGGATAGGTAGCTCATCCGATAGTCAGTCTTACTCAGATATAGAGTATCTGCCATTTCAAGACGTAGCACGTCTGTAGCTAACGCATAGTAGTTAGGATTAAGAATTGTCGATTCTTGAGACGGAGGTCTTGCTGTAAATCCCATTTTTCGTAGAAGTTATGTATTACTGAATATACTTTCGTAAGCAGTGATGAGCAAAATCGACAACTGGGGTGCGGCTCTCCCGAAAGAGTACCGCCGCTCCGCGGACGGCGACATCAAGCAGCTTGGCATCAAGAAGCTATTCCGTGGAATCATCCTCGCGCCCAGCAACGCCGGGAAGACCAATCTCGTATTTCATATCGTTAAGAACAGTCCTAACGTTTTTAGCCATCTTCATAGCATTGCCCGCAATCCCGATCAAGAGCTTTATAACTATATGAAAGACAAGCTCAACGGCTATATCACAATCCATGATACAGAGGCTCCGCCATCGGTTGATAACATCCAGAAGGATAGCAAAGGCGGCATTCAGCTCGTGATCATCGACGACTACTCAAGCGATAAGAAGCTTCAACACGATAAGTTTTCCCATTTCTTCATTCGCGGCCGCCACAAACGTCTATCAACATTGTTTCTGACTCATAGTTGGTTCGCAACTGACGAGCTCATCAGACTGAACTCAGAGTATCTGTGGATCCTTAAAGCCAACTCGAAGAGAGATCTGAAGATGGTCATTAGTGATTTCTCCATCCCGGGTTTGACGCTTGAGAAGTTAATCAGAGCGTATAATGAAGCGACACGTGAAAAGGGCCAGAGTTTGCTCATCGATAACGTCAGGAGTGTGTTAAGATTTAATTTCAATGAGAAGCCAATTACTTTCGGTGATTAATTATACAATCATGAGCTTCTTGTGCGCAATCTGCATCTTGGTGCCGTCGAACACCACTTGAAACTTGCCACTTTTGTTGATCTGCGGTACGGGAAGCAGATTCTTGCTCATGCTCGGCACGTACAGCGCGTTCTTGATCACGATCTCGCGCTCGTCGCCGTTGGGCAGGACCACTTGTTCCACGATGGTCC
>JAHQIV010001204.1:0-13084 GCA_030463285.1 Phytophthora europaea
TCTTGGTAGTCCGACGCGCAGCTGGCAGTTGAATAGATAAATCTTGTCATCTTCTTTAGGTCCTCCTTTGTGCATGCAACAGCCTTCTTGACAAATCCGCCACTTTCGCGCTTGATGCAGTGCTGCTCAAGCGTGCGCCCCATGCTCAGCAGCTGCCGGGCCACAGCGCCGCCTTGAACAGGATACTCGTCCAGGAGCCAGCATTTCACCTGGCGGAAATATTGGCGACGGAGTGGCGTGACAGGTGCTGCCCCCGTGCTCCAGCGTGGAACGCCAGGTACACACCAAACTTGTCCATCAGCGTTACTATAATTTCGCCTGCGCGACTTGGGCTCGCGAAGATCAGCGCCCTGACATATAGGCAGGACTTTGTTGTGGTCTGTCATGATTTGTATCACCTTCTCCATCGCCGTCAAATGACGAGAAGAAAAAGTAGATGTACAAGTCGATCAGGCCGTATCTTCCAGTTAAACGAGGAGCACGGCGAGGTGTACCTCGACAACAGGAAGGAGTGCGCCAAGACAATGACCGCCCACTCTAAGGACTTCATCAAGTACTTTGAGACCGGCGACGAGCCCTCCAAGAAGCGCAACCTCTTCAATTATAATAGAATCAAGCTCTCGAAGCAAGGAAGTTACCTAATTCCAGTAGCCTTGCTACAGACAGAACAAAAGTAATATAACACTATGCCCATCAAAGTTCTCATTACCCTCACTAATACATGTAGCTGTTCAGTAGAAACCGCTTCGATTGCGAACAAAACTGTATACATGTGCAAAGCTGAACGTAGGTCATGTTTGCAGAATCAAACAGCCTAGCCTCTCAAAGCTCTGACACCCTTCCAATTCTCCGCCAGGAAAAGGTGGTCCCGAACCATGTCGGGAAGGAGAGCTTCGTTTGACAGTCAATATATTCCGCTTCTCAAAAAAGCAAGTTCTGGTGGAACGCTCGTCGCCACAGTGCCTACCGTAATTTCGGTGTTAAGTGTCACCCTCCCCAATTGTCCAATCTGTGACTTACAGAGCACGATTTTTCACCCCTTATAAAACCTCAACCGTTCAGCGTGCCCCCCACTTCAGAAATCTCCGCCTCCACACTTCTGGCACGATGCGCATTCCAGTTCAGGGCTAGAGCAGAAAGCCGATCAAGTACAAGAACACATCAGAGACGTTCGAGTTCAAATCAGCCGCCCTCACTTACTACGACACGCACTTCATGCCTGCAACTGTGGCAGCCTTTTGGCCTGGAATTCAGCTACGCGATCAAGCGTATACCTCCAAAAAGCGGGTGGGCTTGCGGTGGAGACAGTGCCGCTCCTGTATCGACGTACTAGCCGCCAGCGCGAAGATGGCAAAGCTGAATCGGTACAGGGAGCTCGGCTCGGCGAAGATGCTACCTGACGATGTCGAACTCGACATCTTTAAGTGGCTCGTCGCCGTGCGGCGGAACGGCGTGCAGGTGTCGGCAACGATGCTGCAGCACGAGCCGCTCAAGATCGCCCACATGTATGACGTGCCACCGAGCGCGTTCGCAGCCGCTTCGACGTGGATGGCTTCCTACCTTTCTCGCTACAGCCTGGCCCTCAGAGCAAAACCCCGACAAGGTCAGTCTCCTCTTGCTGACTCCGCTACAGTCGCGCAAGAGTTTGCTGCGACGGTGCGCCGCCGTATAGTTGAGGAGAGCATTGTGAGTATCTACAATGCAGACCAAACGGCGGTGTTTTAAAATACGTGCCTAAACATACCCCTGATAAGCGAGGATCTAAAACGGTGTGAGTCAAATGCGGTAGTAAAAGCAAAGAGAGGCTGGTCGCCATGCTAATGACAGACAGTACGGGGCACGAGTACGAGCCGTGCGTCTTATTGAAGATACGTCCGTCTACTATAGCGGAGACGCGCAAAGAGAACACGCGGCTGAGGCACGGCTTCAGCCGCGTGTTCTCTTTGCTTCAGCCGCGTGCCTCAGCCGTGAAGCCGTGCCTCAGCCGTAACGTGTGACCAAGCATTCATAAACACCAGGACGAACATGATATGCTTATATTTACCAACTCGAAAGGCTGGTGGAACTCGGAGTTATCGCTTCGATTCTTGGAGCACTACTTCGGCAAGCGCGATGACCGCGATGCCCCCATAATGATTTTGTGGGACGTCTTCAGCGCCCACTGGACCCCTGAAGCCGCCCAGTACGTAGTTAGCAAAACCGTCGTTTTACAACGTGTACCACCGGGTTCACCCACTGTTTGCACCTGAGGTTTTTTATGAATTGGGATAGGCTACACCAAGAGGGTAACAGTTAACACCAAGATTACGCTAGTTCCGCGCGAGCCTACGCAAGTTGGAATAAATACCACCGTATACTTACCACCATGCGAAGGGATTGATGATGTTCATCACGCTTGTGATACCTTTCAATTAGCGGGAAAAATCGTTGTTGCACTTCGTGTTTATGTCTGTGGATTCATTTCGAATGATGCGCGGGAAAAACATGTGGTGATACTTGAAGTTCCGATGCTGTTCGGCAGACGACTGAATAGGTGTTCGGTGACGGCTCGTAACTCCTTTTACTGGCATATAACCTTGAGCTAGCTCTACCACTGCTTCCACAAGAGCATTGCTCACACATCCACAGAGTATCGACAGGGCTCAAGTGCGACATCCACTGCCCGACGCGTGGATTGAGGAAGGCGACCCACATAAGGTCGCTGTTCTCCTCGTCTTTGAATATCTTCTCGTACAGCTCCAGCATTACTTTGCGATATTCGTTCATTTTCGACACTGTTTAAGCCACGTAAGGCTCTTCACCAGCTTCTGCTGCAAGGGCAGCAAAGAGATCAATTCGCTCGAAGTGCTTACGAATTTCCGGTAGTGTCGGGAGTACAAGGTAAATGGTTGCATATACCTGACCACCCTATGTATCTGAGGCAACAGCAAACGTGCCCAGCAGCGTCTGAAAGCAGTTGATGGTTGGCCACTCCGTAGCTGTGGGTCGCCGCAACTTCTTTCCCACGTCCTTAAACTCTTTTCGACCTTCCGGTTTCTTCAGGTAGACAAAGAACTTCATGAGAACAGCCTCCAGGTCTATCATTCTATGCAGCATTTTCCAACAACTATTCCAGTGGGCAGAACCGTCCACCATTTTTTTTTACTTCATGATCTACGACATTCAAATGTTGCACTTGAAGTGCCCCCAGCCGATCCCCCCCCCTCCCTCGCTGACTTTCTGAAGTAAACTGCCAGCATGCGAAAGCGCTGTACAACAATGCGCATATAGTTTAGAGATATGCCTCTATCTCATCAATCACCAAGTCCCTGATATCCTCAATTCGATTTCTTTCCTCCTGTGGTAACGGTGCTTCCTCTTCGTGCTCTGAAACAGGCTCGCTACGTTCGGCTGTAACGTCCGCAGCCCAGGCTGGCTCAGCGAAATCACTACTCGCTGACTTTCTGAAGTAAACTGCCAGCATGCGAAAGCGCTGTACAACAATGCGCATATAGTTTATTTCACCATGGCACAGCGACGTATTCGTCTCATCGAGATATGCCTCTATCTCATCAATCACCAAGTCCCTGATATCCTCACTTCGATTTCTTTCCTCCTGTGGTAACGGTGCTTCCTCTTCGTGCTCTGAAACAGGCTCGCTACATTCGGCCGTAACGTCCACAGCCCAGGCTGGCTCAGCGAAATCACTACTGCGGTTCTTCTTCTTAATCATTACGCCACCGAGAACCATGTGTAGGTAGTGGGCGATACAGACCATGTGCTTGACTCCTAAAATATCACCTGCGGCAACCATGTTTGAACCGCTATCCCTCGAAAACACCACACAATTGTGCTTAAGCAGTGACTAGTTTCCAGAATCTGCTCGATTACAAGTGCGATGACAGGTTCTTCGTGAATACCAGGCAACTCACGCACCTCCAGGGGCTAATTCAGGGGTCGAAAATTGTGGTCTGCATAATGAATCGTCAACGAAATGTCACTCTTAGCGTTTCGTGCGGTCCCAATATCGATTGTTATTGAAAATACCAGCAACCTGTCTCGATTGCATCACGTACGCGTCTACGATATTCGACCGCCAGCGTTGCAATCCCATGCCTTATCTTGGCACAGTCGGGCAGGTCTACTTGAACACCACAAGTATCTTCCGTAATATACCGGATAAAAGCGATAAATCCAGAATCCTCTTCTATAACCATACGGCGGAAATGCCGAGTAATCCAGTCGGCCAGAATTCGTTCAGGCGACTCCGTTGCTCCAGCGAAATGAGAGGTACACTCAAAACGGCTTATTTTTGCTAGCGTCAGCACGCGCTTCCTAAATCGCGAATAGTATTTTCTCCACCACCGCGAGCTTGCTGATCAGCTTGGGCCACATAAGTCTGCAGCTCACCTGGGTGGTAAGCTTCCACGTGCTGCGGCAACCTCGACTTTCGAACATTGTCATGTTGCACAAAAAGCAATAGGCCAAAACCGCATGCCCGTTCTCCAGATCCTGGCGATCGATGTGATTGTTCATATCACTACGCACGAGTCTGAAAAAGTGCCGGGCATCTTTCTGCTTTTGGCGTTTCATAATGTACAGCATCATACCAGTTACAGCTTTCGCATGTACGTGTAGAGCTTTTACATCGACCTAAGCTCCTTCATTGTCGAGCCAAGATGTATACCGTGAAGAGGTGGCAGCATGGCGTAACTGGTACCCATACAGTTGTTGTCCAATCTGCTGCTGTAGATCAACCGATTGCTGGTCTAATTGCGCCTCCTGATGGTGCTGACCAAGCTGTTGTTGTCCATCCTGCTGCTAATCCAGTCCAAGCTGTTGGTGTTCAAGCTGCTGCAGGCCCAGCTGCTGGAGCCCGAGCTGCAGATCATGCTGTTGGACTTCGCGACTGGACTGCAGCTGGCTCGGGGCCAAACAACCCAAGGGTGGAGTAAGCTGAAGTAGTGGTCTTGAGGCTTGAACGTGTAGTAAAAGGGGGGGGGCAGTCCACAACGTGGATTGACGGGGCCGCGTGGAGGCGTCCGAGCGCCGCATGGTGACTACTGCGCTTCCATATTGGAGAAGCTCTCCCAGTGATCGGTGGGCTGTCTCGAAATGACTACAATTTCGCGATACTGTTGTACTGGCGAGATGAAGGGGTACGCCACCTTCACACAAAGCAGCACTGAACTGCGAATACGGAACCGTCACGGACCGCAAGACCGGCATTGGAATGGTGGCTTCCCCGCATCATGGTTTTCAGTCCCCAAGCTTCGCGCCCTCATTAATCTTCTAGTTATGGCACACCGAACACCCCAAGAAAAGATGCTTATTGTGCATACGCACAGGTACTTTTTGGCCGAAGCGCAGCAACGGCTTGGCCCCTTGGGCAGAACCGTACGCGAACGTGTAGCCAAGTTTTTGGCGGTGTTGGAGAGCCTGGTTGCACGCGTGGTACCAGCATGGCGACGATGCGTTCGCAGCGCCTCCAGCAAAACGTGGTCGTCCACCAAGGTCTGATGTCGAAGATTACCACGATTACATTACGGAAATAATAAATGACCGTAATTTATGACGGAAGCCGACGACCTCGCGGATCATCTGCGCGGGGCTACAAACTCTGACAGGTGTAGCCATTCTAGAGCGGGCAATGCGCGACGAGCTCCAGAGGATGGACCCCTCATTCGTCCGCGGCCGGAAGCGAGACCCACGGGCTGACTTAAAGGTAAATATTGCGTTTAGGAATTCATACCCTCCTCTTCTTCTTGCCCCCGCTTCTGTGGAGACACATATTATGCTACGTGTGCGTCCCCAAATGCTATGTATGTACAAGGACTTCAATCCGACGACAGTATTAAACCTTAGAGCGTACTTATCGGGACTGGAACGAATAGAAGACGTGTTCGTGCTTTTGTCCACGTGCTTAATACTCTTGCGGAAAATCTGGCAGAAGCATCTTGAGAGCAACACGCTGCCCGTTGTAGAGCCCGTAAAAGACTTCCCGTATCCTCCGCGGTTGAAATGCTGTTCTCCTGTATACGCTTCAAAAGTGTGCGGCTGTGCCAAAATAATCGTTCTCCAGGTCTGCCTGACTTGCCACATTCGGCGGATGAAGTTTCAGGTGGCTTCTAATCTGATGAAAGCGATTGCGAGCCATTGTATCTGAAATCACTGCTGCCGAGAAACCTTTTTGTGCTCCAAAAATCCGAAATCTCGTTGATGCTCATTGCGAGCTCTAATCCTAAATAGACATCAAACTCGCTCTCAGTCATTTCTCCAATTCCGTCTTCTTCCAGTGCAGCCATCGTTCACTGTTGAATCGAGTCCTTACAATTTACAGTAAAGAACAGCACAAATAGTCCAGCTTCTCCACTACGTGCGTAAGCCCTACGAATTAAGGTTTTTTGGAGTAGCACGACGCCACTGCCCGTAGCTAGCGAGTTGATGTAGTCGTTTTCCATGTCACGTCTGTAAATAACTGCATCTACATCCAGTTCATTATCAATGTCGCCATCGTCACCAAAGGACCCGGCAAAGGAAACCTTCAGAGAATACATTCTCCACAAGCGGCAACATGGGAACGCGAGACCTAGACGTGCTCGTGCGCGAGCGGCTCGACGACGTGCAGTTTTGCGTCGTGGATCTGGATAAGCGGTCTCGATTTCAGGGAAGCGACCTCATCAAGCTGGTATCGTCAAGCGTCGCAAGATGTACGCAACACCGCATGGCAAGGGAGAGGAGGAGTGGCAGGATGTTGCCGACCAACTAAACGAAGCCGTTACGGCTTCGATCTCGCTTCGAGTGGGTTGCGACAAGGTCACCGCTCTGCTAAGGAAGCACAAACGAGTGTCCGCAGCCAGCCGCCGAGCCAGCGGAATTGTTGAGCGGCACACGGACTTAAGTGACCTCATTGAAACTTATCTCCAGTTAAAGACCCGATTCGATGAGCAACAGGAAGAAACGAAGGTCAAGAAAACGCGAGTGACGAAGCGGCCGGTGGCTGCAGGTAATAAAGCGATGCGTAAAGCTGCGATGAGGTAAGCATTGGTCATGCCATTGTGCTATTTGAATGGGTTTTACTGAAGAATGCTGCGATGTATGTGTAGAGTTAAGAGACGCAAGACTGGTGCAGGGAATTGCAAAACTTAACAACGCTCGCACGCTCGTTCCGACGACATTGAAGTTGATCAAGACGACGAAGCTAGTGGAAATGTTTCCCGAGATGATCACACGGAATTGCGCTACTTACTGGGGAGCGACTACGAAAGCGCGTTGCGGGAGCAACGTGGGTTTGTTAAAAACTCACCTCATTACTTTGCGAGCGGAGCTAGGCAGCGCTACAGCATCATCGACACCGGCGCCGTTCTGGTGAAGAATGGGCGGCTGCACACCGAGTGGGTACCAGGATCCATCAAGTGCTGGGCGTTGCACCTCAAGGGCGACGACATCGCCTACCACGGCAACTTCAACGGCCCGCTATTCGAGCGGTGGTTCAAGGACCTGTGTGTCGCGCTGTTGGCAAGGTACAGGCCATGACGCATCCGCATGGACTGCGCGGCCTACCACAAAGTGATAGAAGGCCGAGCCCCCACCACGTCCAAGTCCAAGAGCACCATGATCAACTGGCTTCAAAAGCACGGTGTGACAGTCTCAGCGGACAACTACTCGATAAAGCAGCTAGAACGGCTAATCATTCAGGTACGTGTTTCTATTGCTGAACCAGTGGGACTTCATGTTCACGCTCTTTTCGTCGATGTCGCCGTCCCCGGAACCGAAGAAGGCGTGCGTCGTCATCTTGCAGCCGTCCATGGACTGGCCCCGCGCAGCGAGATCTTCCCTCGTCATTCACGGGCGAGCCCCTGGGCGGTGACAGCAAGCGCGGTTCTCGAATCGGCGATGGCGAATTGGTGTTTCTTCTTGTCGCTTTCTTTTTCTCCGATGTTGATCAGCACGTCTTCAATATACGTGTACTCTCCCAAATTCTATTCGATCATGTTATTGGCGTTGAAGAATATGTGCACGTCTCAACGGAGTCGGGGGCCAGCCGATTATTGATATTGTAGTCAATCAACACGTGGGTGGAGAAGTTCCGCTCTGCTGCTGACGTTGAACTGGCACAACGGAAACGCAGCTTTGCTATCTCTGTAACAGCAACTCGACCATCTTAAGGCTGCACCATAAACCGAACATAGGGAGCTACCATTGCCGCGAAGTGCTTTACTTCCACTACCGGTGGTAGATCGCTAGTTGAATCAGGACGTCGCCGGCCTTGGCCTCACCGAACCAGCCTTACATGAATGGCTACACTGATCCGGGCGTAGTTTCACATCTCCAAAAGCAGCGAGGGAGAGACGATATTATCTTCTCGATATTACCCAGCAGAGGAAGAAGCAAAGCAAGAGGAAAGCGACGATAGTGTGGACACCGACGAAGAACAAGTTGATACTAAAAACCTCAAGGTCGGGAGGACGCGTCTTCGTGTGAGCAAAATTTGGGCAAAGGAGGATGAGATAATGGCGAAAGAGCGAGATGCCCAAACTGCTTGAGATAACGTGCTTGTTGAAGTCGTCAAAACGTTGGCCAATCAGACGAAAATGCTTCTCGAGCATTTGGCGAATGGCAGCGCCAACCGCAGCAACCACGACTAGCCTGGCCAACCCAGTACCACCTCCGAACCTTTCCTTTTTTTTCGACATCTAGCTAAACTAGTTGTTTTTGCTACTGAGTAAGTCACACGTTTGGTGACATCAAAAAATTATTTGTTTTGGCTTTCAACTGTAGATATCTGCGAATTTTTAGTTGATAGACTAATCCGGTCCAGTAAAATACTCTGCAAACGTAGGTAGAGGAACATCGAAGTAGCTGCTGATGACATTTTGGGCAAGGCGCGAGCAGGAGCCCGACGAGGTGCAGATGTCGGACTACATATGCCCCACCAACGCTCTCCGCTACGTGACTCGGCGTCTATTGACCGTGATCATCGTGGTGGCTGCGGTCATCTGGGGCCTCGTTGCCGACGAGCTGGCTGCTGTGAAGACGTTGACGTTGACGTCGCTGGTGCCCACGTTGTTGTCGTGGCTGGATGCTGTGACGACCAAGTTCATGCCGACGCTGGCCAACTTGCTGTGGCGAGTGTGTGGCTGCGCCGTGGGCGGTCAATCTGCTGGGATGAAGTCGTCTTAATGCGTCTGTGGTTACGGATGGGGCCGCACTGGTAGTGCTCATGCTGCTGTGTCGAAGTCTGAGTAAACTCCGCCAGCGGACGTGCTGCTCTGAAGGAGTTGAAGTTCATAAAGGTTGAGTCCCTGCTGCTTTGGGGAGGTGTGAGGTTCTCGCACCGGTGCGTATACTGCTGTGGAAAGATCTGGGCCTACGCCCCCTGCTGTTGTGGAGACATTGAAGTTGTGCTCGGGTTGCTGAGTAAAATCTGAGTGCACGCAGCTACTGGGCTTTCTTCTGGGGGATGTTGAAGTACGGGTCTACTGCTGCGCTGGCGAGGTGCGAATCTACGCCGCCCATGTTTTTTTCCTCCCGCTATGGTGAAGGTAGCCCTAGCGCTTATGACCCAAGCTTCATTGCACTTATTTTCGAGGATAGCACCGGATACTGACGTGTACGCTTCGCTGCTTCTGTGTCACATGTCTCACACTTCAGTTCACCCAATTGCCAGTTCTCAAAAGTCGCTCGGCCATCGAAAGCCTTCAAGTGCAGCTGCCCACCTTCACCAACAGAGTCCTGATGTGCTCCGGAACACGGACTTTGTTGGCGTGATGAAGGCCAAGAGCGGTGAGCCATAGAGCAAGAAGCCGGTAAGCAAGCCGTCGACTGACCACAGGGCCGGGTGGAAACGGAAGCCCAGGACAGTGGCTCAGATTCGAGTGTAAGCGGGCACGAACGGCAGTTCCAAACAAAGCTAGCAGCAATGACAAGACCACGGGCATCGGGGGAAGGCTGCGGGAGTCATGGTGGTTTAGATCACGGACGCTCGTGCTTGAGCTGATACGGAGAAGTCTGGTGGACTCGGTCAGCCCGGTCAAGTGACTTGTAATGCCACTAAAGTGGTGAAAATGTTCAGCAAGCCTGTCGGAGGCTGTACGTGCGGTTAGGAGTGAGATTTCTGCAGCATCAGCAGTTGTAGAGGCTACAGGGAGTAGCATTATGAGTCGAGTTGTGGCAGAGCTGGTGGAACCTGTCGCAAGCCAAGTCGTGCACTACATAGAGCCGTCGATTGAGGACAGACTGGTAAGTGCGGTTCTAACACTGAGTGATGTTGAGGGCGAAGACGACTGGGTATGCAGTGTATTGCACGGTCATCGTATCGCGAGAGCCCACTTATGATCGACTTCAGGATGAGGGTCCAAGTTGGATACTCCGGCTCGATTCTGCTGTCGCCTATGCACGGCAGTTCATGCGCAGCTAGAACTACTTCGCTTCTCACTTTTCTTTTTTCCTACTTCAATACACATCGGTTCTGGTACGCTACGCTTCGGGACTTTACAGTGTGTACCTATCTCAACAGTCATGCTATCATCGAGTGCACGAGCTGCAAATGCATGCGCACTGAGTACTCATCTGCAACCGAATTGGCAACCGATTCAGCTGCTGCGACCGACCAATCGGCTGCTGCTACCGACCACGCATTTGTTGCGACCGACTCAGCTACTGCGACCGGAGAAATATGCTACCCGATATATGGCAAATACTTCAGCAGCGACAAGGTCACAGTTGATGCCAACTATGCAACGACGAAGAAAACTTGGCACGTGGCATGCATCTGCTGACGGCGTTAAACCCATTAGGCACCAAGTATTTGGTGTTTTGGACCGCCTCATGAACCGGTGCAATCACCAACGATCTTGGAAGCCAAAAGAGATCCTATCGGTAGACAATTTCACTAAGTGAATGGGCCTGTCCGACCGGTGGAAGGCTTCTGATGAGCCAAAATTCGAGAAGTTCTCAGCTAGACGACTTTGGTAAGCGTTCGTTTGGGGCAGACATGACCGGGTTGTGCATGCTCAGCGCTCTCAAGCGAGCTGCCGAGTTAGCGTGTCGTCCAGATGTCGTTATGCAGCAGGCCATCGATGCGTTTGTCGCCGACGAGCTCAAGTACAGTGGTCGAGTCCTAACCAAGGGGACACCTTAGAAGATTGTGTTGCGGTTCTAGCGTCGTCTTCGTGATGATGGGCGCGACTTCATCTTCAAAGTCATTGCGAAAAAGAACTTTGCGATGGCGAGCCGACGTGGGGCACGGGCGCTGGAAGAGCTCAAGCTGTTTAATGATATCTATCTCGTCGCGGAATACGAGCATAACTTCGTTGGGCATTGTATCATACTCATGGTCCAAGGGTCAACGACCTACAAGAAGGTAAGCCAACCGCGTCTGCAAAGGGGTGGATCAACTGCTATGCCTTTATTCGTGCTTTCATCGTTTTCAAGAAGAAGTAGATAATAGGAATTGGTAGGATTTCCGCGGTTTGCTTCACTGACAATGAATCATTCCTAGCGATTTGGTGTTCATCCATGGTAGCATATACATATATGTATCCGACCCAAGACGCTGAAGAAAGTAAGAGACCGAAAAGCCGAAGTGAGCAAGAGCCCGAAGAGCCGAAGAGGGTAAGTGTGACGGGGGTCACACGCACCGTAGCGTTAAGGAAGCGTAACACGCTAACCGCAACAGACGCCTGGCGTCTCTGTTGCTTCTTATGCAAAAGACCCTGCCTTCCCTTTCGCCTGAGGTACCGGGTACCGAACGACTTGCACACTTGTAGGTTATAGTTACACTGCTTTGTATTAATAACACTCATTCGTTCCTATCTACTATTTTCTATCTGCATACTGAATCCCTGTCTAAATTGCGATCTTCCTGAGCGGTTGGCTCTGAGGGGCCCGTATCCTTTAAGTACGATTGACTCCTAATAGGTATATCATATAGGAGAGGACTGTAAGGAATATTCTTTCGGAGAGGACCTGGTGTGTACCACCCAAGACTGAGTGGTCCACACAAGGGAGCGACCGCAAGTTCAAAAGCGGTCACTCTCCAATTCCTTGAAAAGGACAGCGGCCAGCGTTGGCCCCGTTACAGTAAGAGCCCGAAGAGCCGAAGAGGGCAAGAGCCCGACCAGCCGAAGAGAGTAAGAGACCGAAGGGCTGAAGAGACTCCAACCATCAATCAAGTGAGTATTGAAGAGATGTCGGCATGGCGGCATCTCTGACGAGGCTCATAATAGGAGATGCACGAGAAGAGAACTTCAGGTTGTGTGCCAAGAATTGAGCGACGTGATTATGGCTGCGACTCCTTGGATCCGTTGGCTCTACCAAAGCAGATGCCGCGGTCGAGGTATTATAGTCCACTACTTCCATGGGGTATGCACTGATCGATCGCCCATCGTCACAAGAGCAGGTCTTGAGAAAAAAATTGTCAGCAGAAGCTCATGTAGAAGCAAACACCCTGTGTACACTTGGAAACAATGGAGGATAGATGGCATGACATACAAAATCTAACAGGGGCGCGCTTTGTAGACTCGAACCTGGTTTTGTGCCGTTATCATGAATGTAGTTAGGCAGCGCCCACGCGTCGGACAAGTGAATGCAGCAAAACAATCAAGAATGCTGCATCTGCTGTAGTTGGACGGGCACCGCAGTTAGATACCGTGAGCTTACATCGATTGCTATACCTACGTACGTGCTCCTTGGAAATATCGGACTCCTTGGCGTAAGGGGCTTAATGTGCACAATTTTTTTGAATACCTCTTTACACTTCGAAGTTTTTTTAAACTTGCTGCGGACAGAGAAACGCCTGTTTAGTTGAAGTGATATACCTCGTCACATTTTTGAAAAGCTGATCGGTGGAAATGTGTGTTGTCAACATGTACTTATATGCGGTGTCGCCCAACCCGAACGGAGCATCTTCCACTTGAAGTAAACACTAGCCGAGCGCCGCCGCTCTGCAGCGGTGGCGATATTATCTACCTTCGTGTCAATATTATAATCGAGCGCCGCCGGTCCACGACGGTGGTAGTATTATCGGAGTTAGTGTTGTTATAATATTAAGGCCGAGCGCCGCCGCTTCGCGGCGGTAGTAGTACTATCGGAGTTAGTAATA
>JAHQIV010001205.1:0-13079 GCA_030463285.1 Phytophthora europaea
TACAGATACCGCTGAGAAACTGAAAGGGGTGGACCTTCCAACCTCTGAAAGGTTATTACAAATATGCAGGAAATACATTATTGCAGTCAAATCAGGAGATCGTTTATGCTAACTTTGTGACGGCGTGCAGGCGGGCAGTTCTCCTTGTCATCGAAGACGACTCCAGACTTGAGAAAGCAGTTCGCGATGGTCTTCTGCGTAATATCGTTCCACGATTCGTCGCTCCACCTCATTCCTTGCAACTGGTCCACAAAGTAAATCCCCTTTCCCTCTGGCGCTTGATCTGGCATCGTATCGTCCGCTCGATTGCACGCTAACTCCAAGTGTTTTTCGCGATAGCTGCTCTTCACTGTGGCGATAATTCCAGCATCCATTGGCTGCAAGTACGACGTCGTGTTCGGAGGCAGTTTCTGCACGGTGATGTTGGTGAGCTCGCCGCTCTCAAGGTCGTGAGAAGACGCGTTATCAACTAAGAGAAGAATATCTCGTTGTTGAGCTCTCATGTCGCTATCAAACTTTTTGATCCACTCCGTGTACAGCGTACGCGTCATCCAGGCCTTCTTATTGTTTCGATAATAGAAACCAAGCTCTTCACCATCTTTGCCTTTGTAGCAGTGCGGTCGCCGTGCTCGGCCGAGGTAAAACGCTGGCCTTTTGTCCGATCCATCAGCATTAGCCGCGAGGGCTATCGTGATGCGCGTTTTGTCCTTCTTCTGACCGGGGGTGTTTGACTTGCAAATGCCCTTCTGCTTAGCCGAGCGATACATGAGACCTGTCTCATCCATGTTGTACACGTCTCGAAGTGCGAAGTGACGCGTGATGTCCTGCATCGCAAGCCGTCCTTCTAAAACGGCTGCACTGTCAACAGACGCTGCTTCACCATGCAGAGTCCGAAAACGTAGCCCGTGCCGTTTCATGAAGCAGGAAAGCCAGCCGTCCGATAGCTTGAGAGGAGGAGGGTTTTCCAGGCTGGCCAGAATCTTCTGTGCCTTCTTGGTTATGAGGCGGCGTGAGAGCACTGCATACTGGCGCTGACAGGACAGGATAAACGCAGCGAGCTTTTCTTCGAGGACGGAGCAGCGTACGGGCGATAGTCGACCTTTTGGTGTCACAGCTGAGTGACGTTTCTTCTTGATTGTGGTCGCGTCTCGCAGCGTTCTGAAAATTGTGGCGTCTGCGGGGGGATCTGACAGCTTTAAGGCCTGCAAAGCCCAGCGAGCTAGCTGTGGGAGTGTCAGGGCCGGACAGCGCTCATGCTCGTCGATGATTTCACACTTCTGCTTGATGGTGAGCCACTGGCCTTTCGTGCTCTTGATGATCTTCTTGGTGGGGCCCATGGCGTTGTCGACTGTGCTCTTGTTGAAGGAAGACTGTGTTTGGCGCGAGTTTTCAAATTCAAACCATGATCGGTTTTGATAGCACGTGTGGACCACATAGGAGGTACTCCAGCCCATCTTCACTTTGAAATTGATACGTCTGATCCTACCGATTTCGGAAGGGTATTAGCTGTCTGTGCATTTCAGTTTCTCAGCGGTATCTGTACATGCACTGTAGTAACGTTAGTAGAAGTTGGACTCGCTCATGTTTGAAGTGGAAATGGATAGGAATGCAGCTGCCGAAATCTTCGTGGGCCGTGCTTTTCGTAGGCCACGAACACTGGGTCATGTGTACATGTATGGCACTCACGTTCACGCAGGACACGGCATCGGACGCTTACATACACATGATACTCGGCCCATCTGGGTAACACCCTTTCAGCTGTTTACCGTACATGTACCGGTACATCGAGGCAGCTCGTTCCGTCGTCGCCGGCGACTTGCCACTGGGAGCGTCTTGGTGTCGCCAAGATGCCAACGGCGACGACTTCTCTCTGTTCGGATCATGATAGCCGCGGAGTGACGCATTGCGATTCGATCCCGGCTGGTGGTTTGAAAGGTTCGTTTATGTATTGATATGACAGCTCCACCATCAGCGGGAAGACCTTTACAGGTGCCTCGACGCCATCAGGGCGTCCTCACCGAGGGAGAGCGACTTCAGAGGGAGAGGGCTCCTCTACTCCGAGCCACAGGACTGATACGCAGAGAAACGTTGGAGTCGTGGTCGCAAAGAACTCTCTTCAAGTCGAATGCTGCGGGTGCGGCCAACACCAACCGCATAATGGATCCACTTTCGTAGTTAAGCACGCGCATGGCCGCTCGTGAACGGTGCGGTCACCGGCCATGACTCACGTTGACAGCGAAGATGTCACTGAGAACTGCAGGCTGTGCCGGGGCGTTCCGTTTCTACAGTTTACACCTCCAGCTTGTAATGTAGGTAAACGGAATCGCACCTCACTTTAAATAAAGACCTCTCATCTACGATAGCAGCTGGATCGTCGGAAGTCCCGACGTAGCATCTGCTTGACCCGCCTCAGTCGCCTTTCACTCTGCGTCTGCCGGGCTCTGCTAAACCTGATGACACTGCAGTCAGATGCCGCCCATTACCCGTTTTGCAGTCATTGGCACCGCTCTCCATTCTCACTCGACGAAATATGAAGCCCGCTGTCTTCTGCACCCTGGCCGCCACGGCCATCATGATGGCCAGCACCGTGGACGCCCACGGCCAAATGCTCGTGCCGTCCTACCGCCCGATCACGGCCAAATACCGCCAGGACTGCTTGTTCGGCCTCAAAGGCGCTGGCGACGACGAGCTGCAGTGGGCCCCCATTGAGAACCTGAGCCAGCGTGGCCAGGCCGATCAACCGGCGGCCAAGACCTTCAACATCTACAACGGCTGCCGCGGCCTCGTGTACGAGTCCGGAAACAACGTCACGGCGCTCACGGCCGGCAAGTCGATCGAGGTCCAGTACTTCATCCAGGCGACGCACCCGGGCTACATGAAGCTGAGCATCGTCAAGCCCAGCACCGACTCGGACGGTACGATCACGTACAAGGCCGACACGCAGATCGGATCCTTCAGTGACTTTGCCACCACGGCCGGCACCTTCAGCGTCTCGGCCACCATCCCCACCACCGTGACGGGATGTGAGAACGCCGGCGACTGCGCCCTGCAGTTCTTCTGGCACTCGGACATCGCCAACCAGACGTACCCAACCTGTGCTGACATCACGATCTCAGGTAGCGGCGCTGGTAGCTCCACCACCACGTCCACCACCACCACCGTGGCTTCGTCGACGTCTTCGTCCTCGTCGGATGCGACCACTCAAACCACTAGCGCCCCCAAGACCACCACCGCCACTCCTACTGCCGCCACTAGCAAGACCACGGATGACTCGGAAGCGGCAGGTGAGGCCAGCTACACCGCGGACAGCACCGAAGCATCGGCGGATGCCACTTCGACGGACGCCTCGGCAGATACTACACAGGCGTCCGGCGACGGCTCCACCACGCCTGCCACGACGGACGCTCCTACTGCCACCGATGCTCCCACCACTGATACTCCTACCACCGATGCTCCTGAGGTCACGTCAGCGCCTGCTACGACGACCTCCAGCTCTGACTCGGCCAAATGCTCTGTCCGCCGCATCCGCCGCACCCGCCAGTAAATGAGTGAATAGCTCAGTGGCTGAAGCCTTTCATTTAGAGAGAGAGGCTATCGACAGGTGCTCTATGAGTGTTAGTGTTTTGCCGTGTCCTAAGTGAAGAAAGCGCTTGAAAGCTTTCCAGAATACATGTGTGTGACTGACTGTACGATCGTTGATCAACTTCTACAACGTTACATCCTCTTCATCCGCGCCACATTGACCCACTGCCTCCCCTCGACAACATGAAGCGACGAAACCAGCAGTCATGCTGACCTCATCCTTCAACCTTACTAAGGTTGCCTTTAAAAGCCTTTCGGTCACGAATGCGCTCACGTTCCCTTTCACATCCTTTGCATGAAGAAGCGCAGCAGCATTGTCGACTGCTTAACGTAGGTACATGTAGTCTTGCTCCAACCGCGCCACCCTTCACTAGAACGAGTCGCTTCAACGAACGTGCTCGACAGACACCTTCGCATCCATTTCTACTGCCACGATGATCATGATGATCCCACCGGAACCCCCTTACTACGGTACAGTACAGTATGCTGCTCTTATTTACTTCGTTAGACTCTAACGTAGAATGAGTCTGGGTGGACATTCGCTCACTTTCCAATTTGCCCGAGACCCAGCTCAAGCTCCCCTTCCAGTCGTCATGGGTGTCTCCAAATCCTGCCTTCCGTCGACGCTAGTAGCTGCATTGTGGTTTGCTACGGCAAACGGCCACGGCTACATGACGGAGCCGGCCGTGACGTTCCTGTCCTCGTCGACGGACAACACGCAGTTCATCGCCACCATCGAGTCGTCGGCCTCCGGGTTCAGCGGTACCTTCTCGGGCTCACCGGCAGACAACACGGCCGCCTTCACCACAGCATTCGATTCTAGCTCGTACACGTCGCTGAAGGAGCTCATCAACTCCCTGGCCACCGTCACGGTCACGGACGCCACGCTCACTTGCGGCTCGTGCGACCCTGACGAGACGGCACAGCCGCTCCCCGACGAGTACGTGGAGTGGTCGCACTCGTCCACGGAAGGTTTCACGGCTTCGCACGAAGGCCCTTGCGAGGTCTGGTGCGACGACGTGCGCGTGTTCCACGACGACGACTGCGCCGCCGACTACACCTCCGCTCCGGCCGAGCTGCCGTACGATCGCGACGCGTGCTTGGGCACCAGCACACTGACGTTCTACTGGTTGGCTCTGCACTCCTCGACGTGGCAGGTGTACGTGAACTGCGCACCCTTGGAGACGTCAACGTCCACCGGTGCAACGTCCAAGTACGCAGTGTCGGGGGCTAGCTCAGGGACTAGTACTACCATGTCGAACAGCACGAGCTCGACTACTTCCGCTACATCGACACCTAGCACAGCTGCAACTGCATCTGGCTCGGCCTCGTCGACAGCAACGTCCGTTTCCACTTCAACGACAAGCTCCACGACTGCGCCGACTACGGCCAGCAGCACATCAACGACCACGACGTCCACGACAGCAACTCCGAGCACCAGCTCGACATCGACGGCCACTTCTACAACCGCAGCACCGTCAACCAGCTCACCGTCGACTGCTGCGGCTGGCAGCTCTGGCACTTCCAACCAGTGGACGTCCACCAATTCTACGGGTTCAACGAAGGCGAACGGAGGCTGGTCAACGCCATCAACTGCCGGTTCGACCGGCACAACCCAGAAGCAGTGGTCTAACAACGGCAACAGCGACGTCCAATCGACGACCGGCACAGTCGCACCTAACCGGGGCACCGCCAGTGGCTGGAATAACTCCGGCTGGGGCAATAGCTTCGGCTTCCGCCACTAAGCTTTCGTCGATAGCTCCCAAAACTTATGTGTGTCCGTTCGATGAATCGGCTTCTGCCGCAGTAGCGTAGCGTTTTAATCGTCTAAATCACCACCTTGTCATCGTGCATCCAACTTTCGGTGTGACCCGTGATCTTGTAAGGGTGCAAAGGCCCGTTTGTGATCAGTGGCGGCGGCAGATCCGTGCATTGTTTTCTGCCAGACCATCGGCACGAGAGTTCGGATCCCGCGACACGTTCCTGCGGTAACGCACTGGTGGGCACACATTCTACTGCAGCTGGTGTCGTGGAGAGCATTGCTCTCAGAGCAGGGTGCTCTTCCGGTCTTAAAGGCAGAAGGCACCGTAGAGGACCGCAAAATACAAGAGCGAGGCGTAGAAGCCAGTCGGGATCTGATCCTCACTTGGGAGGTGATCTTCGTTCTAACGTTACGGTAAATTAACTTGAGTCTGTGGGGCCAAACCGAGCTCGGATAGCAAAACCAATTGTGCAGTCCTACACGGGTTAAGATAGAAAGATGAAGACACCAATTGGTGTGACGATGCTACTCGCCGCCATTGGCTTTCAGCGTGTGTCTGGTCACGGCTACCTGTGCCTGGTTTAACCGCTGGCCAAGTTCATTAATTCAAACATTGACAAGACCCAGTGCTCGTCGACTATCGACAGCAACAAGCTATTCCCGGACAGGACGATCAAAACGATCAACTTCGTCGAGAACTAAGCTTACAGGAAGTTGTCACAATATTTTATTTTAAATATGTGTGGAAGTGATACGGTAGCACATAGAGAGGAAATTCGGCAAAACTGTACTCGAATTTAGTGCAGACATTCGAAAAAAAAGATTCGCACCACAACTTGTATTTCTAACTTCATTTTATACTGAACATGGAACACATCGTATCAACTCCTACATGTACACATCTTCACAGCAAACTGCCCATCAACGCTCACTTACGGCGGCGGGAGCACTTTCCGCCACTCGCCCCCGCATCAGTCTGCGAAGTAGGCTTCGTTGCGGTGGGGGTGACCGCAGTCACCGTGGGGGGCACTGGCGTCACCTCGGGCGTTGTGGCATCGGAAGCATCCATGGTGGAGGTTTCCGGAGCATCCGTAGTCGGAGTAGTCTCAGCAGAACTATCGACCGAAGAATCGGTCGGCGCCTCGGGTGCCTCGGTAGCAGCGGTGGGGACATCAGTTGTAGTGGTAGTAGTTGCAGTCGGGGTCTTCGCCGAGTCACTATCAGCACTGACAGTGCCGTTCACCTTACCCGTGAGGGGCACACAGTTCAGGTAAAGCTGCCACGGGAGTCCGTGCAATGCGATCCAGTACGACTGGATCATCGACGCACCAGCGCAGACATCGACGTCGTAGGGCAGCGACGCAGGCACCTCCGGGTAGTGCAGAGCGCAGTTCGTGTCCGTGAAGGCCAGCTTATCGTCGCACCAAACTTCGCACGGTCCTTGGTGGGAGTACCCAAAGTCCTTCCACTGAACTTGGGCGGGCAAGTCACGCGCCGTGCCGTTGGCGAGCGAGAAGCCGCACTCGGCTGTGGCCTTGCCGAACGGGTCCAGTGACTGAAGCACCATCGTCTTGTCCGCCAAGTCCTTGAGCGACGTGTACTTGCTAGCGTTGAACGCCGTCCAGTACGCGTCGGTGTTGCCCTCGGGGGTTCCGCCGTAGGACATGCCGTCAGGAACCGGCAGGTAGTCCTGGCCGTCGATGAGTCCGGCGTAGTTGGTGGTCGGGTATCCGACCGACCATGTCGGCATGGGATCGGTCATGTAGCTGTGGGCATTGGTGCTGGCAGCCAGCATAGACGTGGCCACCGCAAGAGCAGCGAACGAAGACGAAGCCATTGCGGACGAGGTGGTGAAGCGACGAGAGAATTCTGAAATGAACAGCGCTGACCGCGGACTCGGTCGTTGCAGCCAGCAGGACCAGAAGGAGCTTTCGTACCACTTCAGCACTTGAGCTGTTCGTAAGCCCTCTCGGACCTTTTGTGAACTTTTTTGTCGCGGGTGATCCGCGGGTAGGGGGAGTAGCCCAAGGCTGTGCTGCCCGCAACTTGCGTCAATACTTGACGGACGCATGTTGCGCGAGATGTTGTTCAATTTGGTGCTGCGTGGATTGTGGCACGGGATTCCTCTGGTCGGCGACACCAGAGACGAAGCGCATTGATCCGCTGGATGATGCAGCTGGTAAAGCTGAAAACTCGCCGACCTGGTCCGCGTGCGTTTCCGCGACGACCTTGGGGCTGATCCCGGTGTCACTGGGCTCGACAAGCTACGGCCAGCCACTGGCAGCCAGCGCCTCAGCGCCACACTCGCAGCGGAGGCTTGCTGCTGGGTGCATGCACAAGTTTCCCGAGGACCGGCTGGAGCCTGTTTTACAGGTTGTATGTACAGGTATTATACCGTACAGTATCACCCTGTGCAGGCGTCAGCGGTGACAGTGTCGAAGACTTTCGCCGCGCATGATGTGCGACTTGGTACGCTCGCTCGATACGGCTGGTAGAGGAGACTTCCCGAGCACGTGGGTGTGACCTCCAAGCTGGAAAGCGGGATTGGAGCTCATCCGTCACGGGGACCACTGCCTCTACGTAAGGGTCAATACATTGACGCGACTCGGGGTTATATCAAACTGTGAACTGGTTCCTTAACCTCCCCGGCAGATCGCGGGCCGTGCCATTGACGCGAGTAGCTGCACCTCTCCAGTCTTCACAATAAGATCTTCGAGCGACGTGCACATGTACGAGCTGGCGTTGAGTAGGCCTCCGTGTTGTCTGCAGGGGTGGTGGAGTATGACATGCCGTCAGGAACAGACAGATATAATACTTGTCGGCGACAATTGCTGCCGCGAGCTGGGGGTTGGCCATCCAACAGCAACAGTGGCGTCGTCAAATAGCGTGACGACCACCAAGAGGGCGAGGAAGCACAACGCATACCATGTCTCCGTTCTCCAGATATCCGGGTGTGATACGAAGTGAGGGGGGTTGAGAAGGACAAGCAACCTCGATGTCGATGTTTGGTGGTTCAACGTCCAAGGTTATTCAGAAGTTATAACTTATAACCAGTGGCCACGGCCACGGAATCATATCCGATATGGTCAGAAGCTTTTGCACAGCCACGCTCTACTGTACGCTAGCCTGCCGGTGCGAGTTTCAGTTGCAGACCACTGAAGGCACGCGTTCGAATATATACATGCACATGTAGCACGCTCACAGAAGCTTTTCGGCACTCAGAGCTGGTGCCTCCAGTATTCGTTCACTCGAGGGTATCGACTGGAATGACACAGTATGTACGAAGCTTCGCCCGCCGATTCATGCGCGGCGGTGGCGACGGACTGAGCTCTTGTCCGAAGTTGTGGCAGCACGCGTCGCAATGGTCGTCGTAGTCGTGACAGCAGGGCTGTAGTCACTGCAGGCCGTATGTGTCCGACGTTGCAGTCGAAGGGGAATGCGTCTGCGGGAGTAGGTTGCTATTGCAGTGCCGTCCGAGCTAGCAGAAATAGAGAAACCGGTAGTCGTAGCGCAGAGCAGAGCCTGAAGCTGGTGCTTCTTCCGGTGCAGCGCAGTCATTCGTGAAGGTGGCATCAGCTGCCGTAGACGCACTCGCGCTATCGTTGAGGTCGACTTGCCGTCAGCGGCCGAAGCGTGCACTGAGTTGCCGAGGTCCCTGTATGTACTGTACTTGCCAAGTAAGAGCGTGGAGCGTCAACCATATCGACGTTAACATCGAAGCACATTCGCACTTGCTGGCATCGTGCACCAGCTGAGACCAGCCACTGAACAGCTGTGACCGAAGATCGTCAGTTGAAGTTTGATAGAACTCGACTGCCCCAATTGCCTTCTAAGTACAGTAAAGGAGCTTCAGCGCCTCTTTCGCGCGTTAAGAGTTCCATTGACTTCACGCACAGACTGCGCCTTTGGCAACTTTCAGGCATGAACGCCATCGTCGCATTGACAGCAAGCACGCGCTCTCTTGGTCATCCACCACCTGCTGCGAGACCACACCGCCAGAGTGCCACAGTCGAGCATTCCGTCACGATCAGCGTAGCAGCATTGCTGCCAGCAACGGCCAAACCGGCAGATTCTCGTGACATGAGCACGATGCAGATTTTTCCGGTTGTACAGACTGGTTGTGGGGGAGTTGACAGTCGACTCGACTGCCTATGAATTTGGGTGGTGTCACGTCGCATTGTGTTCAACATCAATTTACGCCAAAATACATGTACATCAACTTGTCTACATACAGCCACAGGCTCTCTTCTTCGCACCTTAGCTCCGACGACGCGAACACTTGGCCCCCGTCGTCGACGTCGTCGTAGCTTCTGGCGCATTCGTCTCCGCCGAGCTGGCTGTCTCCGCAGAAGTAGAGGCCGCAGTCGTCTCCGTCTGTTCCGAGGCGGCCGAAACCGTGTCGTAGTCCGCAGCAGTGCTAGCCCCCTCCGAACCTCCGTCGGCTGCACTGGATGCCTCCGTCGATGAGGGGGATGCCGTTGTGGGAGAAGGAGCAGTAGTGGCAGTCAAACTTGTGGTCGGCGCCGTGGTCGAGGTCGTGTTCGACGTTGACGTTGACGTTGTCGAGTCGCTACTAGACGATGCAGCTCCGGTCAGCGGCGCACAGTTGGTAAAAACCTGCCAAGGCGGGCTGTGTAGTGCCATCCAGATTGCAGTCAACCTGGACTTCCCCTCGCAGGCAGCCTTGTCGTAGGGGAAGGACGCCGGGCTGTCCGGGTAGTTGACAGCACAGTTCTGGTCCGAGAAGACTAGCGTTTCATCGCACCAGATCTCGCACGGGCCGTCGTGGCCTGTGGTGAGCTTGTCCCATTGCACCTCGTCAGGCAAGTCGCGCGCGGTACCGTTGGTCCAGGAGAAACCGCACTCGATGGTGGCAGTGCCGTAGAGGGAGTCGGTGTTGACCACCTCGTTCTTCCACACGAGGTCCTTGAGCGAGGTGTAGCTGCTGGCATTGAAGGCCGTCCAGTAAGCCTCAGTGTTGGATAGCGGATCGCCCTCGTAGCCCATTCCATCGGGCACTGGCAGCACGTTGGAGCTGTCGACTGTTCCTGCCGGACTGTTGGTGCCATCCTCGTAGACCCACGTGGGCTTCGGCAGCGACATCTTGCTGTGCGCGTTGACTGCGGCGGCCACGAGTGCCACCGCTAGTACGGCAACTCGGACGGAGGCGATCACCATATCGGCTAAGAGTTTGGGCCTTCGTCGTCTAGCGGAAGAGTGAAAGTGAGGAGATGTCGGTGGGCGGCGGAGTGCAAGGGCAAGTGGATCAGGCGCGCCCGTAGCGGAGGGGCAGGACGAGAGCCTACAACGGCAGCTAACGGCTGGAACTCAAGAGAGGTCCTCGATTTGAACGGAGTGACAGGCGCGTGTCGCCCCGCGTGTCGAACAGCACCAAAGTGTGAGCTTCACACACATGACAGGTGATCTTCGCTCCAGATGGATTTGTAGCGAGCACATCTTGTACATGTACCGAGTGGGACTTGACAAATTGGTACAGCACATGTATAGAATCTCTCTCTCTCTCTCTGGTCCAGCAGTTTGCACCGGGAAGGAGTCAAATGCACCGAGCCGGAAAAATGTGTACCCCGCAAAGGGATCGCGGTATTTCCCGCTTGCTCGCGAGCAAATACGGCAAGATGGGTAAATGTAAACTGTAGCGGCGTGCCCTTGGCAGAGCAGCGCGACAACCATGCAAGTGCGCCCACCGGTCCTTAGCAATAGCCGAGTGCATCTCATATCTGCGAGTTGAAACGCATGCATCCCGCTAATCGCTCGCTAAGTCGCACTACTAAGCGTTTGGTTGGTTGGTTGTCGTTGTTGTCGTATTACGTATTCGCATCAATCAGTCTAAGCGAGCACAGGTTTACAGTAAACTTACGTCAAATCGTCCTCACATGGCATCCACGCGATGATTTCTCCCACCAGCTTCCTCCAGCGTTGCTTATCTTGAGCTAGTGTGCGTAGTTGATATGCTCTTGTCGAGTCGACCAGCAGTTGGTTGGCGGAATGGATATTAATATCCATGAGTTACTACTGTACACGTGGTTTTGACGGCTTCAATGCAAAATGGGATGCGATTGTATTCCGTTTAGCTCTAAGGAAGAAAAAAAAACATTGACTTACAAATATCGCACGACTCGAACTGTTTTCCAAACCTGCTGACTAATAGATGTCAGCGACACACGGACGGTTAATGGGGACGGCACACTTAGTGGCGGCGACGACGCACCGAGCACTTGTCCGTCGACGGAGCTGTCGTCGTGACCGGGGCCTCCGTCTCGGCAGCCTCAGCGTCCGTGCTGGCCTCGTCGCCCGTTTCGGACCTGTCATCCGCGCTAGCCTCGGTCGACGTAGTCGTCTGCGTTGTGGTATCGGCGGTGGGGGCAGCCGTCGTGGCAGCCGGAGCAGTAGTCGTTGTCGACGTTGCAGTCGGCGTGGCCGTGGTGGCGGTCGGAGCCTTGGTAGTGCTCTCCGTGGTGCTCGAGTTGGAGGATGCCGACGCGCCAGTCAATGGCGCACAGTTGGTATACACTTGCCAGGGCGTCGTGTGCAAGGCAATCCAGTAGCTGGTTAGGACGGCAGAGCCCGTGCACTTGGCCTTATCATAGGGAAGGTTCGCAGGGGTCTCCGTGTAGTCGACAGCGCAGTTCCAGTCTTCGAAGACGAGCGTGTCATCGCACCACACCTCACAAGGGCCCTGGTGGGTGGATGTGAAGAAGTCCCATTGCACCTCATCGGGCAGGTCACGGGCGGTACCGTCAACAAGGGAGAAGCCGCACTCGTTTGAGGCCGAGTCCGCCAGAGTCTGGGAGTCCCAGGCCAGCTCCTTGAGCGACGTGTACTTGCTGGCGTTGAACGCCGTCCAGTACGCGTTCGTGTTGGAAGCTGGGTCTGTGTTGTACGACATGCCACTCGGGACAGGCAGCACGGTGGTGGGGTCGATGGTGCCGGAGGGGCTGTTCTGGTTGTAGAATCCGTCGGGCCACGTCGGCAGCGGCAGCGTCATCTTGTTGTGCGCCTCGATGGTGGCGGCCAGCACGGCAACAGCAACTGCGGCAGTCTTGAAGAAGATGGCGACCATTTCTCGCTGTCAGAGGAGGAAGCGCGTGAAGGGGTTGAGCTGATGCTGCAAAGGCGGCGAATTCAGGAATGAACAAGATGACCGGGACAGCCTCCTGCGGTCACTCGCTGACCAGCAAACCAAGTCCAGACTAGCACCTCCGACCAGAGGACAGCGACCTTGCGCTGGGGAAAGGAGAGGCCGCGGTGCTGAAAACAAGCACGCGAAGGTTCTTGATCTCTCAGCTCATAGCCTGTGACGTTAGTCACCACCGGTTGCATCCTGGAATCCGAGATCTCGAAGCCCCAGCTGGTTCCGCCGCATCCAGCTGGGCGCGCCTAGAGAAATTGTCAGAAAAGCGGGTCCTCTCTTTGTATCTCTCTCCCTTCTCTGTCGACGTACAGCGAGACTGCAGGCTCGACCAGGTGTACACCACAGAACATGTACATGTGCTGTGCATGTGTATGAGGGATGGCTCTCGTTATTTTGCCCGATTGGACGTTAAAAACGCTACGAAATGGCTTTTATTTGTTCATTGTTTATACGTATAGAAGTATAATACGGTTAATCACTTCAGGGTAGGCCACTAGCGCGTTGGCTCTCGTCTGCGGACTTCAGACCGTCGGCCCGCCCCTCTCTCGCTGCGCTCGGGGGGCGCCGCTTCGCGGCCTGCCC
>JAHQIV010001206.1:0-13076 GCA_030463285.1 Phytophthora europaea
ATATCGGACACGCTGTATTAAAGACTGCTGCCCCCAGTGAGAGTCACTCTCACCGTAAGAAACAAGATGACAAGCCAAACCTTGTTATCCTGATGGTAAACTCGAAACGAGAGAGATCATTTCGTGCGTTGGTAGATTGTAGTGCGTCGAACAACTTTGTTCGACTGCACGACGGCAGAGCCTAGCGAGGCTTGACTTCGAGGAAGTAGTAATACCTGGAAGTTAGTTGGAAGTAAGACAAGCAACGGGTGTCGTTGTTAGAACCGAGAAGCGTGTCGTACGCGTGCGCTTCTCGTATCGGGAAAGGAAGTTTGTGGACGAACTTATCGTACTTGACTTGGATGATAAGTTCGACATGGGGCTCGGCATGTCGTGGCTTGCACGGCATGATCCGGTAATCGACTGGACGAAGCGCACGATCGTGAACTTCGGGAGTAGCGGCGCGACAGTAAGCGATGGCCCTGTAGGCGCAGCACATCCACCTCGTGGTGCATGCGACCCTCCAGCAGAGGCAGCGAGACGCGCGGCTGTCTCCGTTCATCCCGCGCGGACGTCAACGACTGAGAGAGTCGTTGGGAGAAAATGTGAGTCGAATCAGAAGAAAGACTCAGATTCGATCGGATTCGAGAGGTTCTCGAAGCGTCAAGAGTGACGGGGTCGTGTCGACTATTAGTGTCGACACACAAGTTGAACAAGAGGTGCCAGTCACTAATAGGGACAGTGACTTGGACGCGTCAGCTCCGGGTGCTGATGCGATTGGCCCCAACGTCGAAAGGCGCTCCACCGTCAGACGTCGAGGTAAAGAAGGCGCATCGGCTCTGGGAGTCGACGCTGCAGGCAGTGCGGACGGTTGCAAACGTCCCGCACCGGAAATGCTTGTGTGCTCGCGTGAAGCCGGGCTGCACGACGAAGCGGTACGCGATCAAGCTGGGCTTGATTGCGTGCGCCCGCGGGTTGAACCCGCCGGCAATAAAAAGGAAGATATGTCCTTGGCCGGGCCTGGACAAAACAAAACGCGCGGAACCGGGTTCCGCACAAGAAGCGAACGGCGCAAGCGAGCCAAGCTGCGCAAGCCTCGGTCAGGGACCGAGACGCTACAAGCAGTGTCTGTCGGGCAGACACAGAAGCTGGAGACGACCCGTCGAGATCCTGAGTGTCTTGACGCGTACGAATACTGGTCTCCAGTATAAGAAGGTGAAGTGGGAGAATCCTCCGACGTTAGCGTCGGAGTAGATCTCGCTTCCAGTTACGAGCTGGAAACGCTTCTCCCGCGACCTGCACGATGGACGCATCGAGCAGATTTGCATCCTCTCGGACGCTGAGATGGTGAAGTGTCAAGCGGAAGAGCTGAAGCAGCTCGTCACTGATGGCGCCGACGCCCTCAGCGCTAAGTCGAAGAAGGAACGCTTCGACGAGCAGAGCTGGGAATCACTCAAGTCGAGTCCCTTCTACAAGGTCCTGCGTGAGTACATCCTTGTACTCCCGGACGATATCCCTGCGGCGTTGCCGCAAGATAAGGGTGTTCAGCACGAGATTGATCACGTGCCGGGAACGAAGTATTGCGTGACGCGGCAGTGGCCACCGCCGCGAGAGCAAGTCAAGGCGATCGACAACTTCTTCGAAAGTCGTCGCAAGGCTGGACATAGGCAGCGACGGGATATGGTCCATCGCGATTATCTGGAACGGATACGTAGCTTGTAGATATCCTGGCGACCCCCCCCCCCCTTGGGCTACTGGCCTCCCCTGTCCTGTCTCACAGTCGATACATTCTCCTACGTAGCGCTGCACGCTCCGGTAGAGACCTCTCCAGTGGAAGTGGGCCCTAATTCGATGGGTACGTTCTGCCGATACCCTGATGACCTCCTTCCAGACTGGTATGGTATTGATGCAGGAAGTCTTGTTGCAGCGTCTCACGTACTACCAACCGCGCGACCAAATCGCGATCTTCGTCAGTCTTTGCTGTCGCCGGACAGTAAGATAGCAGATCGAGTTCGTCAATCTTGTAGTCGTCCACGATCTTGGCGCAGGTCTTGGCCTCATCCAGAGACAGGCCTCCCACGTCCGCGTTCAGGTACGCTTTCAGATCGACGATCCATTTTTCCTCGTTCTGAGCTTGCAGAATGCGCTCACTCTGCGTCGGTTGTACGATCTCATCCTGCAGGACTTCAGGTAGGGCTCTTCAGCGTTGGACCGAGCGTGTTACAGCCGCCATGTGGGCGATCGAATCTCTCGATTTTGGACCGAGCAACTCACCCAGCCGGTTGAGGGCGATCAGATCGAGCTTGTCCTCTTCCGAGTTATTTACTTCTCCGTCCCCACGTTGCAGAGCAGCACCCACTAACTTGTCTGCACTCTGATTCCAGTCTCGCTTCATGTGCAGGAACTCGTAGTCAGGCCACGATCGCAGCTTCTCCATCGCCTTCAGGCGCAGCAGTTTGAGACCGGGGGCCTTACAATCGATCTCTCCGTGCATCTAACGAATGACTAAGTTCGAGTCTCCGCCGACTATGAGGCGTCCCCTGTCCAAGGAAGACAGAAGATCGAAACACAGCAGGAGGCCCCGATATTCGGCCTCGCTGACGGTCAGTTCGGTCATGTATTTCGATGCGGCGAAGATAATCGTCCACTCTGGAAGCTGCCATACGATCGCGCTGTATGCTCCGCCTCCGCGCTTCACACGGGCGGACCCATCGAAACTGACAACCAGTAATTTCTCCTCGGGTTCCACGGTGGGTGGTGGCATGGTAATCACTTGTCGTCGTTGCTTCTGCGGCGCAATGCCGATCAACGCTTCATCTACGTGCGCGCAAGGGGTGATACTCGTAGCGAGGGTACCCAAAATTGCATCTTCTCCTTTAGTACATTTCACAATTTCCAGCGTCCAGGGTGACAGCAACGCTGTCCACCGGCCCAGTCATCCGTGAAAGCCTTTCGATTGCATCAACCACGCTAGCGTCGAGTATCGCGTCAGCACCTTGATCGCCCGGGTCACAAGCAACGACAATTCAAGGCAGTCCGAAGGCTTCAAAAGAGACCGGGTCTCTAAGATTCGGAGGAGAGCCAGGACTTCTTTGTCGACGATGCCGTAGTTGATCTCATTCGACTTCAACGTGCGGCTGGTGAAAGTCGCGGGCCAGTACACTTCGTCGTGCTCCTGCATCAAGGCGGCAGGAACTGCCCACTTGCTCGCATAGACCACCACAACTGGGGGTCGATCTGGATCGAAGTGACGTAATACCGGGGTGGATGCGATCTTCGTTTTCAACACCGTGAATGCTCACTCAGCCCGGATCCATGGATTCTCACCTCAGAGGGTTCTCGCGATCGTCGCTGTTCGTTTTCTCGCTCACAGTTTTGGTAGGCTTCCTGCGGGCGATCTCGTGGAGGTAAGATTCTCTCAGCTCGTACAAGACCGATGCGTAGATCGCGAAGTCCTCGATGAACCTGCTATAGGAGTTCAGGCTCCCCAAGAAAGATTGCATAACGCGCAACGTACTTGGGAACGGCAGATCGGCAAGCGCTTGGAGGTCCTTCGGGCGAGCTTCTAGACCGTCCGACGAAACTTGGTGACCCAAATAGTCAACATTACGGAGTCCCCAAAACCTCTTCACCGCGCTGATCGACAGGTTCCACTTGTCGCATGCTTCCAGAAGTCGATCGACCTTGTCGCAGAGGGCGTCCCACGAATCAGCCGCCACCAAGCTGTCATCGATATACGAACGTCCACCCAGTACGGACGGCTTCTGATCGGCCTCTGGCTCGCCGGTGAGGAACTCATCGCGGGAATCGGAGTCCTTCGGCGTGTCCACACGGATCTTGAAGTATCCGTACAGCGCATTATCGATCAAGCGTTGATAGATCTGGGGAGCGTTTTTCAGGCCAAACGGCATGCGAGTCGACTCAAACAGCCCGAAAGGTGTGATGAACGCCGAGTCGAGACTACCCAGAAGCCACTCGCCACAATACTTGTCCAAGTCCTCCAACAGATCGTTGATCAGCGGCATGGGGTACACCATGAGCTGCGTCAAGCCGTTTACCTCTCGGTAATCAATGCAGACTCGGATGTCGACCCCATTCTTCTAGACGATGATGACGATCGGTGACTCCCAAAGAGAAGTCGAGGGATTGATCATCTTCGCAGGCTGGAGTCCCTTTATCAGAGCGGAGAGCTTTTCTCGAAACTGAGGCGCAACCCGTCTGCAATGCTGGGCTACTGGAGCAGCGCCCCCGACATCGATGGCACAGACTGCACCACGCGCCGCCGGCGGGAGAGCGTTTCCTTTGCCAATCTGCAAGTGACGGCGCTTCCAGATGATTCAGCGCAATCTC
Organism: Phytophthora europaea; assembly: GCA_030463285.1. Lineage (NCBI taxonomy): Eukaryota > Oomycota > Peronosporomycetes > Peronosporales > Peronosporaceae > Phytophthora > Phytophthora europaea. The sequence goes on from JAHQIV010001206.1 coordinate 4,330, forward strand.
TCAATCTCTTCTGGCATATTCTCCGACGGATCGCCGACTTGAATGTCCTCGAGAGGAACCTCATCGGTCGTAGTCGCAACTTCCGGCAACACAGCCATGTGGCTCTCGACGTCTTCCGCGAACAGCTCTCCACCTTCGGGATAGCAGACCTGCTCCTTCTGTGAGGGCTCGAGCGGCTCGATCTCTAAGGGTGTCGGTTCCGTTATGGCACTTGTTTGATCCCCGTTCGCTCGATCCGGACCTTCTGCTTCGATCGATGGGGGGGGCTAGCTGGCGGCAGTGTCTTCGTCGGCTCTCCCGTGTCCAACTCCATCTCCGGTTCTTCAACCTTCTCCTCTTCTTCCGATCCACCGAGGAGACGATCTTCCACGGTCATTTCTGGTTTAGCATCGAGTGTCTCTTCGCTCGGCGTTATTGTTGGTGGAGGCGAGGTGGACACGTGGGCTACCATAGGTACGTACGTTTCTACAGATCGGGTCAGGATGCGCGTGGGCGTCGTGTGCTGTCGATCCACATGGGCTCCCTCGACTCTTCACACGGCTCTTCGTCTAGAAGGTCCGTTGTCGCCTGGATCGCTAGGGTTTGCCACTCCGCATATCGACGCGATCCGACCGTGACATATCCTCTCAGGCGGGGAATAGTGTCTCCCGGCAGCCACATCCCTATTTGGGTGTTTGGGTCGAGGTATAACGTCCTCTCACCGATGTTGTTGATTCGCACGTATCGCCTTCGACCTAAGCCGCTCACGACTGTCGGCACCCAGTGCTCTCCACGAGTCACCCACAGCGTCTGACGTTCCGTCGACCCCGACCGAGCCAACACCTCCTCCGATCCTCCTGCTGTGATCGCTAGGTTGCGATCCACTGACAGCTGAGTGACTTTGCTATTATACAACGGTCGTCGACCAGACAGCTGAATTTGCACTTCGTCCAGCAAGCACAGTGTCCCATCGGCTAGACTGAGACGGATTCCGGCGAGGACCATAAAATCCATGCCTAAGATCGCGTCCTGCCCTGACAATGCTTCGACCCATGCGTGAAAGAAGTACACCAGCGACCCAGACAATGTCACCTTGATCTTGGTACGTCCCTCTGTCATGTACGCGTTCTCTCCTATTCCAACGCATTCTTGTCTCTGGCTTTCGGCTATGATACACCCAACCTTACGAGCAAAGGTGATGTCCACGACTGGACTTCAGCGCCGGAGTCGAAGAGCAGCGTAGCTCTCTCGTTGTTGATCTTCCCGATGGCCTTGGTTTGCTTGAACCACTTGCTAGGCGCGTGATATTTCCAGTATCCCCGCGACTCGCCTATCGATATCTAACTGGAATGACTAGCACCAACGGTTCAACTTCAACTTCAATTACTTGTCCGAGTGCCACTTCACCGTTGAAGTCTCGTACCGGAGAGACGTCGTAGTACAATCTAAGCTTAGTTATATATAATAACTTGCATCAAAATCAATTCCAAGCTGCAGACATGTTATACTTCTTCGGTCCAGAGAAGAATTAACAGTTCGCTAGATCATAGGAAAAGGCACTGTACTTAAACTTCAACTTGGTCAGCAAGATATTGCCGCCAGCGATGCCCTGAATCATTGCTTTACAATTACTAAACCATCCATAGAAGCCCACATGTACATCATCATGTAGTTCTCATCATCATTGATTCATCAACTTGTTCTCTCGCGTGTTGTCCCGTAGACCACCGGAGCAAGTTGCTGGTGGCCCCAGCAACACCTCCGAATCCGAGACCTTTTTTATGAGAAGTTGTCATGCTTCACAAGCAATTTCTCAAGCGTCTGCATTTATCACGGCCCAGTGTCAATCCGGCGCTCACCTGCTTCGACTTTAAAGGCCGCTCCGGACTCCCGAGCGTGTTCAGTTCCCCGCTCTTAAACCCACGCTGCCAGAAGTATGAGCGCCTTGGATTTTACCATTAACAAGTGGAAAGTTGCCAACTCCCTGGCTGAATTAAACTGCTCTTATTTTCTCGTTCGGCATCGTTGCTACGTATGAATTGTTCAGCACGGACACACATTCAGATTATCGCTTACGGCTTCGCAAGGTAGGGGGATGTCTCGAACCCCGCCTTGACGTTATTCAGTAACTGGAGAACGCATTCAACACGAAGGTAAGAAACCCGCACTGGATGCAGACTTGTCTAAGCGTAATGAATCGGGGCCTCGGAACGCAGACTCCACCATTTCACCCAACTCTTTACCTGCAGGAGCGTGCAGTGCTTATGCTCGCCCGAATGCTTTCGCTTGAGAGGTTCAAAACATGCATATTGCGGGATCATTGCTGCACTATGTTTCTAGTGAGAACTCTCGGCATGTGCTGAGTATTGAGCACCCGGAATTCTGTTTATTTTGCTCCTCAAAACAAAAATACAGTTTAAAGAGATTATAATCGAGATAAAGCACGCAGGAAGCTCCGTTGCGCTTGTGCTGACTCGGGTGTGTATGAGAATATAGCCCTTTGAACTTGCTGGGCAGAGGGTCAAACAGATTACCTTGCACTTACGTGCACCAGAGGAGGTGCCCTTCAAGTACGACGCTAGTTCGCCCCAACTGTATGAAAAAGTTTCTATCGCGCAGCGCCAGTAAGGCATTCGTAGCGTCATTACTAATGGTTGCATCAAAAGTATCTTTCCACTGATGATGCAGTGAGCTGCCGTTAAATAATTCCACGGGGGGGGGAGGGGGGGGGTCACGAATTCATTCAGCGCATTTTTCAGCCGTGCCTTGAATTCAAGCGAAAGATACATCAATATGAAATGCTGTTGAGGTTCTTATTAAGTATTCGGCCAAACGAATCCGTCACAAGTGACAGCCTTTCCTATAGGCCAACATCTTCTTCGGCGTATAAGCCTACAACAGATGCTAAACTAAAGTACAGACACGTTCAGACGGGGGTCGGTAGACAACGTAGCATGGCAAACAAGATGCGGTGATACTTGCTGCAAATAGGGAGGGAGTCGCTACACTCTGCAGACAAAACAATGCCAATCTTAAGTTCATTATACCTGCTCATTGCCCCAAGCTCACTATCTCTCACCTTAGCAAGTGCGGCTCCAGTGCAGAATGAATATCTGGTACGGAAGGGCGAACAGGAAATTGATCATAAAGGCACATCGACAGTATTGCGACTCACTCTTCTTCTCATCTCGAATCGTTTTCGAGGCCTGTATGAGGCCAAGTTGAAATTGCCGTACGTCCGCCCAAATAATTGCATCGACGACACCAGTCATCGTATACACGAGCCAATCCAACCCATCGAATGCTGGAAAGCTGAACTGCAGCGGAATCATGCACCAGTTGAATACCTACACAATCTCCAGTAGAATAAGCCATGCAATTCGAAACGCATCAAGAGTAATCCACACATTGGTTTTGAGTATTAATAGCAGCACTCCTATACAGATTCGGCGCAATCGTATCAATTCCAGGAGCAGTGTATTCATCGTACACGTCTTTCATCGCGCCCAATAAGCGCTTCTTCTTCATACTCAAAACTCGTTGAAGCAGGAGGCACGGTGGACGCCGTGCCGTGGTGTGAGTTGGTTAGCTCGCTGCTGTAGTCGTCGACGAGCTCCCTTCTTCCGCTGGAAGGACTATCGAGTTAGGGTGGGGATCACGATAATCGTCTTCTTCTTTGGAGCGGGAGTCATTTCGGACCAAGCTTCCGCGTGAGCAGGACTCTTCAGAACTCTTCAGATCCTGCTCACCGTTCATTCTCCGTGGCTTGACCTGGCCAGCTTGCTCTTACGATAAGTTTTCTTGATGATCGCATCGACTACTTTTTATCGCAGTCAGATACGTGACGAGAACAAACTCGGTATGGAAGCGGAGAACCTCTACAGCACGCAGTACGTGTTTGTCACCACTGTGCACAGTGAGGAAAGTTGGAGAATAACGAAAGCACGCAGACAAAGTCGTTCTTCCAGAGCTTTCGGATTTTCGTCTTTCGTCCAACCACGTCAAGTACACTATCGGGAATGAGGTTCCGCTCGATAAACTCCGACCTGCAGCTGAAGACAGGGATTTTAGGAATCGCGTTTCTCTGGAGCTCAATCTGGACGTCATTGCCTGCACAAAAGCTTGGTCACTTTGCGATCGATTGTGTCAGTGCCGAAGTAGAAGCACTGCAGTAGGTACAAGCAAGCATAAGCTTTAATGTTAGTCAGGGTGGTGGTGGATAGCAGGTGTCCAGCTCACATAATCGCAAATACTCGATGATCAGCTCTCTCACGTGGCCAGGAACCCGGCGGAATGTAGCGCAGAGGTAGATGAAGACAAAAAATCCGCAGATGGCATCAGCGATGGTGAAGCAGAACTCGATGAAATTGTGAGGTAGCTCTCCTTCAAAAAGGCCCGTCGGGAGACTGAGCACCCAATGACTCATGGTGAGTGCTTCTTTCTACGCTGGCCGTGCAGATCTACGATATTACCAGTCGCGACGACACGCGCGGCAAGGCCCTGCTGCTTCTTGGCCGTGGCTTTATTCCTGGCGTTTTATTCGCCGCGTGATTCTCGTCGTAGCTGGTGTCCGACTGAAGATGCCGGAAACGAACATCAAAAACAGATCCATACACAACATTGAGGAGCGAGGTACCGCCATTGGCGCTTGGGTCGGCACAGCCAGCCTCGTCATCGCGGATCATACGCACACCTCACGACGCAGCACAACATGCACGACTCGAGCCCCCCACGCATGTGCCCCCCCCTGTTGAAATGAACAGAATACTAGTAGTAGGTAACTCTCTACAGTGTATTACTTTATTCCTCTATGTTCTAGATCCGTGCTCGGTACCTGGAGGCAAAAGAGGAAGTGAGGCCGTCGAGGACGCAGTCCGAAGACGACCTTACTCCTCAGCCTCATGTCGTCATCACACTATACTATATGTATGGCAGGCAGCCTGCACTATCCAGATTACATCTGGCGATCTGAACTTCTTCTCGTACTTGCTAATCTATAATTAACATGTTTTAGAGGCTTTACTTTCATTTAGAGTCCACTCGCTCTGGCAGACAGGCGATGGCTGCTGCCACTGTGTGAGTGGGGTACGCTCTGCGCGCCTCTCCATTCAACCCCCCCTACAGGTTTTCCGAGAAAATGTGCACCTCCGTAGTCATCGCGATGAAAACCTGTCACACGTCCCACCAAAGTGTGCCCGTTGTAAAATCCACTAGGCGTGCCCGTCCCATCCAGGTGTGTCCGTTGCAAAATCCACTGGGTGTGTCCTATCCCGTTGTATTGTTAGTATACAAATACTAGTATGGCAGCATCTGGCGAAACTCGCTAAAGGGGCATTGCTGAAACCCATCATGTATGCAATATCACCGTTTTCAGCACCGCCGCCCAAGATAATTCTCTGAAATTTATTTCAGAGCTAAGGAGGCGGTGCGAGTGGGTGTGCGATTTTGCGAAGTCGAATACCCTGTGAAATCAGCAATCTATTTTGCAGAGAATACCGTTCTCTTTTTCTTGCTCCATATATTATCCCGCGCAAAACGATAAATTACCTGCATGTTACCTGTGTCGTCCACCTCAGCCAAGTGCGAAATCTATTAGCCAATAAGCTCAGAATATTGAAATCTATTAGCCAATTGCATTAGTTCAATGTTGGACGAAGGTTCGCCCATGTAGTGTCATACCGAATAACCTTATGTCATCGCCAGGTTAGTAGTAGCCCCAAAAACTCGGTAGTAGTATTACCGGAACTACCGGAGCTTCGGAATTGGAGACCTACTGCTACTAGTAGAGATACCAACAATTGGGTAGTAGTAGTAGTAGTAATATTAGTAGTACTACTTCACTACTACTCGAGCTACAGTGGTCACCGTCATGTAAAGCACCCACCGTACTTAATCTCTGTGGGAAAATAATCTTACGCGTTAAAAGATCTTAGCGCTTGTCGTATACTTGTACTACCCCTGCTTCGTTTGTTGTGCTTGACGCGGTTTCAAAAATGGTGATCTTTCCTGAGGCCTAAATGAGGGCCTAATTGAGAGCCATTCAAACTAGAATTGCAAGTTGAGTTAGGGCCCTTCAAAAGTATTACTTGAAGAGTACGATAGTACTGAGCTGATGATAGCATAGTATTACTCATATTGAATACCGCCATATACTGTAGTAGTATCACTGCTACCCAAAACAAATAGGTAGTAGTATTACCAAGGTGTACCATTTCAGCAAGTACTACTAAGCCCTGGTCATCGCACACAGCAAAAGTGAGTGCAGAGGCCAGCAACATACCTGCCCCTGCGAACTTGAGGTAAACGAGCTTCATCGGACATTTTTTTATTAAATTTTCGGAAGGAAGAAGACATTTATTTTTTAAATGTTGGTAAGAACTAGACTAAGAACGTCGTCAAAATCGTTATCTAAACTAAACCGCAGTATCTATCTGTCCGCTTCTGCTACGCTATCACAGTGAATTGGTGGTCAAAAGAGATTTGTATGCCATTGCATAGGGTGCACGGCCTGCTCTCCTTTCTGGATTTCTATTGGCTAGATGGCACTGTATGCCTTGACATATAGAACGCCTTGACGTAGGTTATTCGTTACAAGACTTCATGGATGTTATACTGGAAATACCGGGCTGGACAGCCCCATACAGACTATTCCACTGTACTGCTAACCTGGGTTAGCATTCGTACAACATAGGGAATGTTGCATGAAACGCGCGCCGATGCTGCGGCTGCGGAGCAGGCGCAGGAGATGCGCAATTTCATGTGAAAGCATTGCAAAAAGAGTGACTGCTGTCCCCGACTGGATCATACACCCTGTCCGGAGGGCATAAACGGTGCGCAAAGCGAGCGCAGCGAGTCGAGCCCTGCGCGAAGCGCGGTAGGGTTAAACAGAGCGAGCGTAGCGAGCCGATCCCGCGCGAAGCGCGGTAGGGTCCCAGGTGGAGCGCGGTAGGGTTCATGCGTCACAGGCAAGGTCATTGGGGGTCTAGTCAGGGTGTACTAAAAATATCCATTTATCCGGACGCGTATAGACCGCTCTATAAAAAGTGCGAGTCGGTTACAGTAGAGAGGCTACTGCAACATCCAGCCGGGGACAGCATCACGTGCCTTGCAAAAATGCTGTACGACGAGCGCTATTATTAATACCAGCCCAACTCTCCAGTGGAGAACGGTGCTTTTACTCGGTGAAGTGAGTTTCTAGTGCTGGCATCCGCGTGATCACAGGGTTGCCAACTGCAGAAATACAATTGAGCTCGATTGCTTTTTCATGTGGAGCCTAAGGGTGGAGTTGACGCGAGGTCCTTGAGCTGTCGTGGCCGCGGGATCAACAGGTACATGTACTTTATACTGCGAAGAACATCAGTGGCACGGTTAATCCGCGGACAACTTGCGAACCTGCGGTGTACATGCATACACCACCAAGTGACCACGCAGCGTAGCAACGCTTGCTCTCATTTTGCTTCTTAACTAATTAACACTCGATCACCTTATTATCGCAGCTAAAATTTCAGAGCTTCTCTTCGTGCGAAGCACGACTTTGTATCGCTAACGACCGCAAATACACCCCAACTACCGCATGCTCTCCCAAAAGTGATGACACGCCGGACTTTTGGTTGGGAGGTTGACGTATCGTACGTACTGGGTCGTGAGCTCCTCGTTTGCACCGCCAACTTTGCTTCGCTCATGGCGGGCAAGGCGTCGGTAAATATGTATCACCTCCTTCTAAGGGCAACTACACCGGCCCACGCGCCGACCATGGCAGACCTTCGCTTCGCTTCGGTAGCAAACAATCCCTCTGAGGCCTCTGGGATAGTGTGATGCATTTGCGGTCAGTTGGGCAAAGTTTGATGTATTGGAGGTCAGTAGCGATAGTTATTCCCCCCGCCAAACACACTAACTACAACATATTCAATTTAAGGAGACGTAGCTTCGAGCGGTACATCATCCGGCGCCAATCGATCCGCCTCAAAACAATATAATTATATGGAAGTTCAAACAGAGTTCAAGATACTAAGAGAAACAATGGATAAGCATGATCACCATTTCATCCTTTGATGTTGAAGTTGTTGCAATACTGTAACTCTTTGCTACTTCTATCCCCAACCCTAGCTGAAAATGTAGATGGTTTGCAGGAAGCACGTTCGCCACTACAACGCCAATAAGATATGTAGTCGTCAGGTGCTTGCATGTTTGCATGTGAGGAAGCAGTTGGGGCGCCCAAGCTGCTCTGGGAGTTAGCTAGCTTTTTTGTGTCTTGTATGCCCGATGCTAGCACTGCGAACATGATAACCTACGATATGCAACACGGTATGTCACCGTTTGGTACGCGGTCAACTGATACCTACGGATCGGACAGGGAGATCTCCAGTATCTACGCCGTCGGGCCCATCGAAACACCAAGTCGCTCAAGACTTGCACGTGCCCCTTGGAGCTGCTGAGAGAAAACTTTGCTACTACTATCCTAGCCAGCGCCAAGTCGTTCATACGAATTCCCAATCATAGCTGAACACGTCGCCGGATGGCAGTAAGCGCATAACATAAACATTACTTCAACGATCAAGATATGTATCCGTCTGCTGCTTTGAATGCAAAGATCGACACTCATTTCTTCTCGACAGTTTACAGTACGGTCACAACTTGCTCGCCGCCTTGTATGCGCTGGTTTTCAACTTAATTCCTGTTCATCAATGTCATTTAACGAATTCCGTCTGGGATGCGTTTTTCATTAGTCAAATCAAACATGCACAACAATAATACATCTACGACGCGGT
>JAHQIV010001207.1:0-13074 GCA_030463285.1 Phytophthora europaea
GTTGCGTATGGCGTGGTCACTGCGCTTCAGATGTCTAGCGATGTACCGAAAGTTCTTTCCTTCGGCATAGAGCGCCTTAGCTGCGCCGATCTCTTCCTGGGTAAGCCTAGTGCCGCGTGGCATTGTTCTGGTCCCCAGCGTGCTCGCGAGGGGGGGGCACAGAGTCTGGGTTGTGGCGGGGATTGCTGGGCACCAAATTTAGCCAATAAAAAGCGGTATTGACTGCGAAAAGTAGATTTAGGCCAGTGCGTCTATAATTTAGAACACCTCAGAATCTAAAAAAATGCTTTGGGTCGTGCAGTATTTCTTTGATCGCAGAAGACTTTTAGGGGTCTGCTCAGGTGTGCACAGGAAGCCGTCAGGCCGAACATCAAGAGCTAGCGTGCACTTCTCCTCGCTATCTTGCCAAACTTCAACTGCGTCTATAGTTTATAGCAGCACTGTAGTTAGTCCCAGCAACCTCAGCGCTTTATCGTGCTCTTCGTGGCGCAATGAATGTTGTTCCCAATCTCCCATCGCAAAGAAAACAAACCCTATTACCACCGGCCACGTATTGGGCACTTAAATGAAGTAGCACTCCTCGTTTTTGCAGCGTACAAGTTAGTGACCACTGACGTCAAAACAAGTTGTTGCCGCGAACATAATATTATGGCACGTGATGCTGCCCCCGACTGGGGATCATGTAACGACGCATTTTTGCCCAACTGGCACCGACTCGACCGGACTGAACCTGACTGACAAGAGAGCGGGTAGATCCCAACAATTGATGCGCACAATATAGTCCATTACCAATGCATGCACGATGCACTCGAATGAGCAGTATGAGCTGCATTACTCAGTCTTGATCAGTCGGGGCCCGTCAGGCCCAGTCGGTAATTACAACTGGACCAGTCGATACTTTGTGCTGCACAGCCCTGAATATGAGCAGCCTAAGCTTCCCATCATGAGTGAATCTAATTTTCGCTAGCCCAACGATATTATGTCCTAGTCTAGTGGTCTCGCTCAGTCGGGGTCCGTCGGGTTCAGTCTCGCTCAGTCGGGGAACGTGTACCCCGGAACCCTGTGCCCGACTGGTTATTTGTAAAAGCAGGACGGAGTAGTTCGATCGGGGCAAACCCGCTGCAGATTTCCGAGAAAAAAAAAAAACATTTACGAAAAACTTCTCGAGGATTGGTTCTTAGAAGTAAATGTATGTCGTGTTTAGTTTTCGCCGCCTAATTAAACACAATGTAGTAGGTATCAATTGGGCACGTACGCTAGTAACTGCTTACTGAGGTGGCCAAGTGTTGAACTCCCTGTGAAATGTTCGAATGCTAGCAGGACATAGATCTCACAACCGTAATTATCAACTTAAACGCCCAAGTCCGTGACATACCGGTATTCCGAAACTCGAAACCGTATAAGGTTACTCTCCGATAGGACATCCTTCAGCTTTTCTGATAGAACTCTAATGTGACGAGGCGCGCTCGGACTTTGGCTGGTGAACCCGTCGCTCGGCTGCCGGGTCTTTCTCGCACCCACTATGATGAGCCATGATTGGTGAAAAGTTGTCAGCTGTTGGTGCGACATCTTGAAACCGCCCGACTCGTCCCGCCAAGACGGCCGTCGGTGCTGAGCTTCAATCCTGCTCACTATCCGAGGGTCGAGCCGTTGCCCATGACCAGGACGAGCCCCCTGTGCACGAACCTCTGAGCCTACCTACGGCACTCTGAGCTCTTGGATGCCCGGCGGAATGACTGCCAAGCTCTAGGCGGGTCAGAAGTTCCCCCCAGATTCGGAGTTCAGCTTTGGAAGACACTCTGAGACCGGATGGGACTCAGAGATGGTTCGCTGGATCTCGGGAAGCTCAGCTTAGTGGAGATGGACACCTGGAGACATTGCAGGTTCCGATCCGGTAGAAGCTCAGAGGCTCAGAGTGAAGTGGGCGATAGGGCGTTGGAGACAGTCGCTGCTCAGGGGCAGTCGCACCACCGTGTGTCAAAGCTGATTTGTGGTGAGCAATCACTGCGACGCACTGTCGCAACCACGTGACGCGCACCTCCCAGCCAATCACAGGCACGGAAGGTGGTGCAATCAAGAGCGTGCTGACATGTAATCAGGAGCTTACTGACCATCACGCGCGACTTTAACGAAGCCCGGCCAATCTTCACGTTCGGTCTCAAGTGGGGGCGCTGCGCGCCGTTGGTTTGCGAGCCACTATCACATTGAAGCGCCGCTCGACACAAGCCGGCAGGCCGCTCGCAAGACGATCTTTCCACCGCTGTTTGGGTCCTCTCCGAAGGAAGCTATGCACCCCTCTTGATAGGTCTTTGTTTGCATGTGTAAAGTATTAATCAGAATCGAATTTTCCCCGAAGGCCGCAAGCGTTAGTGTGTTCTTGTGGAAAAGGGTGTCTTAGGGGACTTCAACCAAACTCAAGCCCCATATAGACTATTTGGGTGTACCTTGGTGTGAGGGGGTGCCTATTTGGCTATTTTATTTCATTACACATCGGCATGTCGAACTAGGCGGCTGTACCCAGCGTGTATTTCATATTTTCGGGTAGAAGGTGATCTACTCTGAGGTTTCGGCAGAACAGTGCCTGAGATAGTGGTTCTCAGTGCTGTTGGGTGGATTTCGTGTGGTGCTGAGCCTGGGATAGTGGTTCTCAGCTCGGCCGTTTCGTCTACGTCAAGACGTGGTGCGCGGAAGTCCCAGGGAGCAGAGGCGAGAACCCTGGATCAAGACAGGCTCAACCCGAGCCAACTCTCGAAGGCATCCTAGGTCGGGGGGGGGGGGGGCCCCGCAAGGATTGAGAACTCCGGTTCTTGGACGAGTTGTTCACCACGCAGGTGATTAGCGGTGGTGATTGGCCTGGGGGCTTCAAGGCTCATGCACTGAATCGGTACCTCGAGGGCCCATCGTTCAAGTACTTTGACCGAATGAAGACAATTTCGTCGGCGGAGTCGCCAACGCTGGAGCACCTAGTGAACCGTATGTTTCAGGTTTATGAAAAGGAGACCACGGTCGACCAAGCAACTCGCATGATGCGAGCGCGGAAGCGTGTGGATCGTACCTGGCCGGAACAGTAGCTGTACTTGCTGGCAATTGCGAGCGCTGCGATTGCTCGGATCGCTTCGTGTTGCAGTACATCTGCGAGTGCGCGTCGCCGGAGCTCAAAAGGGTGATGCAAACGAGAATTGACTGGCGCTGTGTCGACCATCTAAGGCAAGCGTGGGAGCTGGCGGACTTGGTCGGCGCGCTGAAAGTAGATGTGAACGGTGGGGACAACACGCACGGCCGCAACTTTGGTGGTTGGCGCAGCAGTGCCCATCCTGGTAACAGCGGCGGCGGTAATCGCGTCGCAAATGCTGTAGTGAATGTAGACTCCAAATGCAGCGAGCTACGCTGCTGGTGCTGCGATCAACCGGGCCATCTGAGGGAAGACTGTTTTAGCAAGAAGAAGGACGGGTAGGCAACGTTCGCTCTTGCTGTGGGAGATAGCAGCAACGGCTCGTGGGTGCTCAACAGTGGAGCTAATCGGCACCTGGTGAAGGACTCAAGCCTGTTGATTGATCCTGTGGACTGCAACGAGACGTGCATAGTGGCCGACGGCCAGGCCATGTCGGTGACCAAGAAGGGCAGCATTGTGCTTCATGCTGCGGTCGATGGAAGGGAGCACGACGTTGTGATAAACAATGTGTATTACGGTGAGAGACTTGCGCAGAACTTGCTGTCGTACTGCAAGCTCGAATAAAAGGGCTTTGTGCTGGTCTACAAGGAAAGCCGTCGGTACCTGGCAAGGGCTGCTGACGGGGTGTTTGTGTTCGAGGTGGACAAGGTAAATGATGTCCTGATTGTGAACACGGTGATCGCAGTGAGTGTGGGGAACACGTAGAACATGGGACTGAGGGACGAGAAGAGCAGCGAGGTGTACGCTGCGCTCGAGCAGGCCGATACGGGCAACCTGCAGTGCTTCCCAGTGAGGTGCACGTCGATGGAGCAGCACAAGCTACTCGGGCACCTCATGCTCGATACGGTCGAGAAGATGGCCGACGCACCAGGATCTGGAATCGAGTTGACTGACAGAACCCGGATCAATCGACTGACGTGCGCGCAGGAGAAGAAGTCGAAGCATGATCAGTCCAAGAAGGACTCGGGCAAGAACGCGCCGATCGACAGGATTGGTGGCGTCATCTGTAGCGGCTTTAATGGACCAATCACTCCCATGGACCGCAACGGCAACAGGTACCTGATCAATTTGGTGGATCACCATGTAGGGTGTTCGTGGCAAAGAGGAAGGATCTGGCCGCTAAGATGTTCGAGCGCTTCTTGGTGAACTTCGAGCGACAGTTTAACTGCAAGTTGCACGTTTTTGCGAGCGGACGGGAGAATGTGGATCTGTTCTGTCAGTCGACGGGAGTGGTGAGGAAAGTAAGCGAGGCCAAGAACCAGGCGTCCAACGGCAAAGCTGAACGCATGCATAGGACGGTTCTAAGCATGACGAGGTGCAGTGGCGATAGTGGGCTAGCGCTGCATTTCTGGGGGGACACAGTGCACTACGCTGCGTATATCCCGAACAGGACCCCGGCGAGCACGAACCCGAGCCGGACATCGCCTCTCGAGGTGTTAACAGGCGTGCACCGCACTTGTCCGGCATTGTGATGTTCGGGAGTGCGTGCACGACGTATCGTGACCCAGGCAAGAAGGCGTGGAAGCCTCGAGCTGAAGTCGACATGATCATCGACAAGGATTACGAGACTAAAGGCTATAAAATGTACCGGCCGCATGACCGCATCATCATCGTGACCCAGCACATGCAGAACGTGGAAACGACGCCCAACGCGCTCGGCAATGAGCAACCGCAGACACAGCTTCGCCGAGAGGACCCCGAGCTGGGGCGCGCTGTGCGGGAAGCTCTTCAACGGAAGGAGCGGAAAGCCACCCAAGCTAAAGGCAAGACGAGGTTAAATCGCAGCAAAAGGGCAACGGCCAAAATGGCACAAGTAGGACATGAGACAAGGGAAGGAGCTCATGGAGGAAGCTAAGCACCAGGAACTCGTGTCCCAACTTCCAGTAGAGCGAACTCGGATTTTCAGCGCTAAAGGCGATGTACCCTGAGTCAGTATCCATCTCCTGATATTGGAAGTCAGAGCGGTCGAAGTAGAAATCGACGCAATCGTAGTAGAACTGGAGCATGCGTAACTAAACGAGAAGTGTTTAGTAGCTCTCTAGATAGTTTTTTTTATCTAACATGAATTTAACCTCTTTATGTTTGGTCATATCTATGCCACCGCGTCCGAATGGTGCATTACCTACCAGTTTCATCATATCAGCAATCATGGCCTTAGACTTATCAACATCACCTTGGCGTCGGGCAGCCGATACAGCACCCATGAATGGACCGAATGGTCTGTGAGAATTCACCTTGATGAAGCTATAAGTCTTAGTAATCACCAAACCATGATCGAGATACCACTTAAGCAGAGGGTGTAGATTAGTATTTGCTTACCAAAGTAGCTACCGATCAGCTTTCGACTCTTCTTAGCCATGTTCTTACCACGCGTCTGATTGTAGTCGAGCATGTGCTTTCCAATAATTTCCTCGTTGGATCGATCTCGATGTTTTTGAAGATTGGGGTCATCTCACTGAAATGATCTTTCAAGTGCTCTAGAGTTTTGATGTCGCATTCAAGGAAGCCGAAGATTTTATCCGCCTTGATATCGTCGATGATACCATCATATACCTCTGTAGTAGTCAATCGACCACAAGGCATCTCATTACCGAGGCACTAAAGGTAAAGGGCATTAGCATCGTATCCGATAACCTACTTACACAGCTTACCACCTCGGATCTTTGTCTCGTTGCGTTTAGCAAAGCGATTGAATGTGATAGAAGGCCCGCCTGCGATGTTGGCTTTTATCTTACGATATATATCGGATTGCTCCTCATCGATCGAACAGACGAGCCGGTCAGCATTGAACTCGATCAACTTCTTATGGCGGAAAGCCTTGATGTTCATATCCTTGCGTGCAACATTGCACGAGACACAGTTGATGATGATATTACCATCCTCGTGTCCTTTCTTGTTGTTGATACTATCGGCTGAGACATTCTCTTCGTTGAGCTGACAGTAGTAGTAGTTGCAAAGTACTTCTGTTTTTGGAGTAGCTTATCAAGATGATGCTTAGTCGTTGAGAATGTGCGTCGAGCCTTCTCATCTTGTTCGATATAGCCTAAGTATCTTTTTTCTGGGAAATTGAATGGTTTGCCTGGTGTCTTGTCTGGGAAAAATAGCTCTTGAGACTTGTACATGCATTTCTCGCTAAGTCCAGGCAGAGACACTCCATCAGAGAACATATTAAGGGCGAAGCTCTTGAAAAACTCACGCTGCTTCTGAAACGCCTTGATGAAGAGTCATACATCGAGATTGTTGTACCAAATCAGATAGTCTTTGCTGATCTTCATCTAGTAGTGTTCCCAGACAAACTGTGCTCGCTTATACGCGTCATCACTAATATGAGAGCAACGGAGCTTGCTATAGAAACCTTCCTTCGGTGGTAGCTTAGTCTCGCTAAGGACCTGATAGCTGGTCATGTACTCGTATGGGAATACACCCTTAGTTACCTCGCAAGTGCATCTGAACTTATCTTCGCATTTACAGCCACCTAGATAGGTCTCGAGATAGCTATCATAGCTCGTTCCTGATGGAACATAGTTGATCATGTCAAGCATCTTGACGCTGTTTGTTCCAATCGCCATGTATCCACAGTTCTAACGAACTTGATATTCTCAGTCCCAATCACTCCGAAGAGTTCATTTCGAATGAGGTTGATATCGTATCGTCCAGTGTTGTATCCAATGACCGGTGTCCGTTCGAGAATTTGATTGAGACTCTCTCTATCCTTAAATTTTTTCTCTTTGTACTTCAGGAAAGAGCTAAGTTTAGGGTTTTCCTTTCGCTTCTGCTTGATATTCCCGATTGTTATTCCTTCCATCATTGTTGGATTAGACTTTTCAAGTGGTTGCTCTTGTTTGTCGATTGAGTGATAGATGGTACTGAAGTTGCTCTTATGGTATTGACTAATTAAATCGGATACCTTGTTGATATGGGCAACCATATCTTCAATCAATAATTTCGGGTCTTCATTAATAAAGCATTGGACCTCATTAGTCAAGCTGTCCGAAATACATACCGATACGGGAACATGCTTACTCGTGAATGCGGTTTTTTGCCCATGTTGTTGTTGGATTGGCTCAAGCACAGCTTTGAAATCATATACGATGAAGTGGTCAAGGTAGTGATCTACTTTCTTTTTGATCGAGTACTTCGCTAGCAAATTTTTGATTCTATTTTCAGCGGGCTTGTAGATCGTTGGTTCTTTCGGAAATGATTCAAGATTGACTTGATCACATTTGTTTTTGGTATGAGCTCGCATTCGCTCTTTTTTTCGAATACCAGCGAGCACTTGGGGCAATTGTATCGAGATTGAACTTTATCGATGTTCATAATGTAGAACGCGTAATTATCATGCGGTAGGATGTTGGGCGTATCATCATACTTACCCTCAGTTGACCGCTTGGATTCTACAGCATTGGTTTCGATATCGAAGCTATATACATTGAGATTGAGATTGAAGCACTGTTCAAGCTGATCAAACTCAAGCAGACCGATAGGCTTAAAAGACTTGTAGAGCCTTAGGAAGTAGGTAAGCCCTTTGAAGCTACAATAACGGTGGAGCACCTCCTTACTTGACCTACTACCTTTCGCTGATACCTTTCCTCCTGAAGGTGGTAAGCAATGCAGTAGAAAACGTACTTGCTGTTCGTCCGTAGGAAGTTGATGACATATCTATTATTTTTGATGAACTCAGGGACAAGTGCATCAATATCACCTAGTGCATGATCTCGGTAGTCTATGTATATCTTCAAAGCTGTAATCCCCTTGAGCCTGACACCTGACTTAGGGCAGTTGAACGTATCGGATAACTCTTTTGTTCTTATATCGGTAATTACTTTCCTCACATCAGCTCGACTATTGACGACAAATGGTTTTTCATAGACATTCGTATTGCCGATATTCGGGTAGAAGTAGAACGTTTCGTCTTGAGCTGGATCGTACAACGTGTACCCAAGTGCGATACTCACCTTGTACGCTTTCTTTTGAGTGCTTAGCACATGTTCTAGCTTCTCATAGAATTCTCCAGCGGAAATGTTCTCATAGAGATGACACTCTCCATACGTTCCTTTTGAAAACTTATACTTTGGGTCTAGATGGTATTCAGGCGAGAGATACTTCTGTAGCCGTTCGAGCTTGATTCCATACTGCTTAACAATGAGGCTTTGATTCTTAGGTTTGGATACATTTGAAATGAACACCATCTTTAAAGTGCGTCCACGTACCTTAAGAAGATAGCCACTCCCCCATTTCATGGTCTTAGCCCCAAACGTTTGAGTCCTTCGAGTTCCTATGCAAACATGATTGCTATATATTAATGGTTATATTATCTCCGTGGAAATATCTTACTATACTGGAAATTCCTTGTGTCAGAATGGCTTACTATATTCCAATGACTAAACTCACTTTCAAAAAGAACATATTTCGAATTAGCTTTATGCATTCTCATTCGACCACTCCTCCTTGAGCTTATATCTGGCTTGCTTTCTACGCTCACGAATTTGTTCTCTATGCTCAGTATCGTATTTCTTTTGATTAGCGAATCGCATTTCCCTATTCTTGAGGTAATACTTGCGCTGCGCTCGCGCGATCGCCTCTTTGTTGCGTTGGTATTGCTCAGGTGTGTATGTCATATTATCTATATACTATAGATGGCTTTCTATAAGAATTAAAAACCAATACATTCATTACTTTATCACGTACAAAGTTAAATCTCTTATATGACAGATTGATTACACTTCCATATACATCAAACCCATTGATTTTTTTGAAAGAGAGGTTAGCTATGATTATTTTCAGAGTATAACTTCGAAAGCCTATAGAATAACATATATCACACATGTTAGATACGACTCGATTGTTCATATATCCTATAGAAGACTTCTATCGGAACTAAAAATAAATGTTTATAATTTAATACCCCATTGATTCGAAGAAGTTGCTTCATCAATCGTGATGGATGCATTACCTCCGCTATTAATTCTTTAGAAATATACTCACAGAATTTGATTATGAGTTTGCTCAGCAATAACGTCTTTCATAAGAATGGCCTCCATTTTGAACTGTTCAAGATGGTGAACACGAAAAGAGTTAACATTTGGATACATAGTCATTGAATATGTCATTTCATCGAATTTGTAAAACGCTTCTATCAAAGTACTTAAGTATTCACCCTCTGGGTCATTAGTATATGAAACTGTACTATATCCATCCGCCTCAGCAATATGATCCATATCAGTGAAGTAATCACCCTCTTCAGGGTATAGCTTCTCGAATCTAAACGACTTTGCTCTCGCTTCTGTTTGCAAAGGTTAATTTCCTCATACTTCTCATCGATAGCCTCAATAGTAGTTAGCCCACTACAGAAACAGAAGTTAAGAACAGTACAAAACTTATAGTTGGCTACCCTCCCCATATGGAAATGGTTAGTCGTTCGTAAGCTAAACAGAAGTTATCTATGGCGTTGATGGTGGCTGAGTTGCACATGCTTATGGTGGGTTGGTTGGATCGGTTGATCGTATATATGTTGTTATTATACTTTATCAGGATCATTTTTACTTTCTATAGCAAATTTATTGCTTTCCATCGGAGTCATTAGATTATATCTGAAAAAGCGCTTATAAGTAAAAGATTTTCCTTTGCATCAGGGTGGTGGAGAGGTGGTTTAGACGAAATCGTTCCTTGGGTTATTTGACTTGAGATGGGGAGTTTGGGTGAAAGAATTGCTTTTTACATGAACTGTAAGCCAGTATATACTACTGATGCGCACGCGCAACATGGGGCGGAAACATGTGCCGGTTGCCATGGTGAACATCTTGGAGGATCCAAAGAAAGCGATGCACTCTGTTCGTGCTACTGAGTGGAGAAAAATAATGACCGAGGCGATTAGTGCGTTGGAGCCTAAGGCCACATGGGAGCACGTGGCGAAGCCGGCGCACGCAAAGCTGCTGCACTCGAAATGGGTGTTTAAACCAAGAAGCATGCGGATGGTACTCTGGAGAGAGGCTTTTTGCTTGTGGCAACGAACAGGAGTACGGTGTAGACTACGTGGACACATTCCGGTCTGCTCTGGAAGGTATGTCGGCCAAGATTGTGCTCGCGCTGTCGCGAAAATATAACGTACCCGCGAGGCACGACGACGTACCCAGCGCGTCTGTGAGAGCTGACAAGTAGTCGCATTTGGCGATCTTGCTACACATGCCGCGGGGTATGACAGTGGACACAAATATGCTAGCCGATCTGGGAGTTACGAACGAAAGGCAGATGGCGCTGAGGTTTTGCGAAAGCTTGTACGGTCTGAAGCAGGAAGGTCGCTTGTGGGCTCTGCATCTACGAAAGACACTGTTGAAGCTCGGCTTCGAGCTTTGCTACACTGACTGTTGCATGTACAAAAGAGGCAATAGCTCGGACCTCACGTACGTGGGTGTGTACGTAGACGACTTGCTAGTGCCGGACACGAGTGTTGCCAACGTGGACAAGTTCTTTAAAGACATGAAGTTGCTAGACGTCAAGGACTTGGGGCACGTGTCCAAGTTTCTGGGTACCGGCATCGTGTACGATGAGCTGCATGACTGCACGTAGAACCAACGCCAGTCGATCCTTAAAATGTTGGAACGCTTTGGCCTTGCTAATGCAAATGCGGTGAGAATGTCAGTCGTGGACGAACAGGACGAAGTCGCCGACAGCGCTTTGCTACTGGGTGGTGCGAATGACACGCCGTCCCGCCCCATGTTTCAACTCTTCCAGTCGCTGGTAGGGAGCTTACTGTGGATTGCTCGGTGCACAAGGCCCGATATTGTGTTCGCCGAACATCGTGTGAGCCGGCGTGCTCACGCGCCTCGCGAGTCAGATTGGCGGAACGCCAAGAGGATCATGCGATATCTGAAGCGTGCGATCGATGTTAAGTTGCGCCTGGAGATCGACTCCTAGGTAGCACACGCGGCCGAGGTAAAACTCAAGGGCTACAGTTATGCTGCTTACACGGCCGATTGTACCGATCGCAAGTCCGTGAGCAGAGGCGTTCTATATGTAGTTGGTATGGTGGTGGGCTGGTTCTGTAAGAAGCAAAACAGCGTCGCTCTCTCAATCATGGAGGCTCAGTTCGAGGCGGCCTCGCAGGTTGCGAATGAAAAGCTTGGGCTGAGTGAATTGTTTGGAGAACTTGGGATTGTCATCAATGGACCGATCTTCATGCATGTGGTCAACCAGGCAGCTATAAAGCAATTAGAGGGGGAAGACTCATCTGGCAAAGCAAATCACATTGACGTTCGCGTGAAATTCGTGAAGGGCTTCGTTCAGAAGTTCGCCATCGTGGTAGAGTACTGCAAACCGCCGCATAGACGTTCGCTACACCACGTCTGAGCGAGCTGCAAGAGCTGGTCTCGCTTGAATAAGGACGTCCCGGGAAGTAGTGTTCGGGGGCGGAAAGAGACAGCAGCGACAGGCTGCTGCAGTGCGGAAGGAGACAGCAAGCCGACAGGCGTTGGTATGGCGACCGAGAACTCGGGAGCGGTGGACGCGGAGAACCTGCCAACTGGGTGCATAGTGAGGTTCGTGCTCTAGACTCCAAGGTAACGGACGAGCTTGAGGCTTGCCGGCCCCAGCATCTCAGTACACATCAGTTCACAAATTTTATCCTTCCTTTCACACCGTTCTCATCTCAATAAAAAATGTACCTAAAATTTCACTAACGTCTTCTTGTGGTTTCCAATGCTTTCTTTTTTGCACGAAGCTTCGCAGCATCATGGGGAATGATAAAAACAGGATCGCACTTGACAAATGCTGGCAAGTCGGAAACGGGCTTGTTAAAATCCATGTGCGATGCCGTGTAGGTCTCGTGAAAGTCATTTCAGAACGCCGAGCTTCCCTGCGTTTGGCTCGTGTCTAGCTCAGCTCGAGTTTGGTCGGCAGTCGATTGGGTGCAGTCGCGGAGCAAATTGCTCCAAAAACATCACGTTTAGGAGCCGAAGCATGCAGTGTCGCGTTCGAAGCTTGGCTCCAGCGGCCGTCAATGCCATAACGGGGCCATCGTCCACAACGAGAGTTTGCATTTCGACAAATGCACGCTTCTGTTGCATGAGCAGTGCTACTTAACCGATCTTGTGGTCGTTGTCGCCCTTCTTCACGATGCGGAGCTGCCGCAGGTAGCACTCGGTTCGTAGTTGTTTAGCTGAAAACGCCATCAAGCATGCCGCTGCCTCACCAAGAGGCATAGAGGCGTTGAAGAGATAATCGTCAATAGCTGTTGGTTGCAGAGGCGAAGCAGGAGCAGTTTTGGAAGCGGTCGATTTAGGACGAGCTGTCGAAGGACTGGCAGACATCTTTGCGACAGGTTTTTGGGTGGTTGTTGAGAGGTTGGTTAGGTGCAGGGAAGAAGTGGAAATGAGCATCCACAGCACACTTTAAAATTTAAGCTGCTATCTCGTTTGTGTCTCTTTCGTTTCGGTAGCACACCTCAAGGTTTCCCCCTTCCCCCCCCTCCCATCCACGTCTTCAGTCCCTAATTTCCGTCGTCGGACGTGGTGATTTTGATCATGATTAGTGGCTCCGTGTGGTGTCCACCAACATCTGCAATACTGCAATTTTGCTGGGCCACAGGAGCCAAATCCACCAATATAGTATGGCTAAGAACGACCCTGAGTAGGTTTTATATCTGTTTGTATGCATCCGCCTGGCTATATCCCGTTCGATTAGTAACGGTAACAAGCGTCATAACAAATTCCATGCAGAGAGGAGGGAGGCCCCCACTGGAGCATCCCGTTCTACTGTACCTTTATCAGGGCGCATAAACGTAGTGCAAAGCGATTACAGCGAGCAGAGCCCCGCGCGAAGCGCAGTAACAGTGGAGCCCAAGCCCCCACCGCCCAAGATGACCCGGACGCCGCGCCTCCGACCCCCATCGCCGTCGCCATAGCCCC
>JAHQIV010001208.1:0-13062 GCA_030463285.1 Phytophthora europaea
GAAATCCAAAGCCGCCATCGGTTGTGACCGTGGTGAACTGGGTGAACGTCGCTTGGCGCGATGTTCCAGCTGACGTCGTTGGGCGCTCGGTGGCAGCAGCTGGTTTTTCTCCAAGATTTGGAGATTGGCATGTGGCGAGACACGACGTTTACGGCGAGCTCTTTTGTTCAAAGTGGAAGGAGCGCATTGGAGAAAATGCTGACGACGTGAGCGACAACGGAGGTGCTCTCAGTGAGGACTGTTTCGATGAGTTTACGATTTGGGACAGCGAAGAGTCTGTGTAGGACTAGAATTAGTGTACCGATCCAATTTGAGTACCTTTTGGTAACTGAAGGTATAATACAGGAATTGTGTACCGTATACAAATTGGCATTATCCGTTAGTAGTAGCCAATAAGCTCAGAATATTGAAATATATTAGCCAAATGCATTAGCTCAATGTTGCACGAAGGTTAGCCCATGTAGTGTTGTACAAGTGTTATACTGAGAGAGAAGAGATATCTGGCCGAGTGGGCGACGACTACGTTCAATCTTCTGGGCAAGCTTGCCCGTAGCACTGCTGGTGACAATCTACGGAACGTTGCGCGTAGCGATAGCAGCGCGTATGGCGACGGCAAGCGGCGCGAGCCTTTCAATTGAGTGAACGAGATAGTGATGTGCGCCGCACAAATGGGCTTGTAAAATAGAATGAGCCCCTATAACTAATATTACCTAGAGACACGAAATCTGTACTGCGTAAGCGTAACCTGGGTTATTAATAACCTTCGTACAAAATTAGGAAATGTTGCATGAAACGTGCGCAGATGCTGCGGCTGCGGAGCAGGTGCAGGAGATGCGCAATTTCATGTGAACACATTGCAAAAATGCCCTACGACCAGCGCTATTATTAACACCCTGTCTCCGACTCAATCGGAACGGAAAACAGCATCCAGTGGGGGTGTTTGGATACAACGAAAGCCGCAACAACGGAAAGAAAGCACAATAAATGCGCATGTGATAGCTTATACTTTTCTGCGCTGTTTAAGCCTCGGTTCGGACCAACACCCCACGTACATGTTGAGGAATCGCATCGCGAAGATGGATTCCGATGAGGTGGGGCCATTGCACCTTGTCTGCCATTTTCAAGAATAATGTTACACACATCTGTATAGTACCACTATTGCCACTGTTACCTCAATTACGTGGATCACTTAGGAAACACCTAGTGTCGAAGAAAGTGAGAGCGGCTCGGTCACGGAGCTGTGCCGGACCCAGTCGAGGGGAAGCATGTGAGCCAGGTGCAACCGACCCAGGTGAGCACGAGATCAAGGCCAGCAAGTCGACCGTATGTGACGGCGGACTTCTTCCTCGAGGGAGCACGGAGGTACCACTTAGGTCTAGGTTAATAATGGCATTCGGTGAGCATTGACCTTTACTCATGAATTCAATGCATTTGGCCGGAGATAGTTTTTTCAAGACGCTGGTTCATGAACTTACTCGGGTCGACTCCCTTTGAAGGGCACACACCGTCTTAAGAACACCATGAAGTGTCTAAAACAATAACCTTTATAGCTAAACCTGACGTTGTGGCTTTCGTTGTTTCGAACTCCCCACACAATCTGTTCCGACTGAGCCCGACATATCGTTTTAATACCAGCACAACCCTCCAGTGGAGAACGGTGCTTATACTCGGTGATGCGAGTTTCTAGTGGTGGCATCCGCGTGATCACAGCGTAGTCAACTGCAGAAATACATTTGAGCTCGATTGCTTTTTCACGAAGAGCCTAAGGGTGGAGGTGACGCGAGATCCTTGAGCTGTCGTGGCCGCGGGATCAATAGGTAAATGCATCTATTTCATACTGCGAAGAACACCAGTGGCATGGTTAATCCGCGGACAATTTTTTTTACTTACCGTAATTTACCACAGAGAAACAAAGTCACGCTTCGCACGAAGAAGCTCTGAAATTTGGGACAGCGGAGGGCTTATGTGTTGTTGTCCAGGATACTACATTTATTTATCATTCCCAGTGGTTTAACATTTCATCGTACATAAAACGGTTTTTACTGGGATAGCCTGGAAGGCTAGGGACATCTCAAATCGGATTAATTCGTCGTGGTAACTGAAGCCGGTAACTGAAGCCGGGAGCGGAAGGCAGTAGACCGAGCCGGAGATGCTGGTACTACCGGTATAGCCGGTAACTGAATCCGGGAGCTGAAGGCTAGACTGGGCCGAGGCTGCTGGTATTCTCGGGCCTTTTCAGGAAAATGGAAAACGAGCGTGGATGGCAATAACGGCGGCATTGCTGTTGTCGCGGGCTGCCGCGATGGGGGATTTGACTCGCCAGCAGCTACAGACAATGAAGGTCCAGTTCGAGAATGGAGGATCTGAGGCGAGCGTTGCTGAGTTATGCGACTCTAGCCAACGAACAGGGTCGCGGTGACCTTGGGGAGGGGGGAGGAGGGGGTTGCCCGACAAGCGGGGCAGCTCCGTGATGTCGACGAGCAGAGTCGCGGTGATCCAGCGGGGGTTGCCTGGCAAGCGGGGCAGCCCCGTGATGTCGACGATGAAGCAAGGGTGAGGAGGAACGCGCAGCAGAGAGAGCGGCGCGTGTGTCGGCCCGAGCAGCGATCTAGCGAAGCAGTTGCCGAGGGCAGACGTGTGAGGAGGAACGCTCAGCAAATAGAGCGGCGCGATCGTCAGCGGGAATTGCAAGCCAGCGAAGCAAGTGAGAGCAGCGCAGAGGATTCGGTGGGAGAACAGGTGTGTTCGCTGACACCGTTAAGGGGCGATATTCGCGATCGTGGTGCTGCAGAGCAAGAAAGATTTGACCGCCACTTCCTATTTCACTTAAAATATTATTAAGAGACCTTAGTGATCAATCTGGGTTGTTTCCCTCTTGATAATATACCTTAGCGCCTAATGTCTGTCTATTTAAATCACGTTTTTGTATCGGAGGGCACCGTTGTCGTTATCAAAGATGATATCCTCTCCTCTTACAACAATCTCAGCTTTGCTTCTATCGGCGTCGAGTCTGAAATTCTACACGATGTTGCCCACGCGCGAGCTGACCTACTCCGTGAATGGTACACCCATTTGCCGCCCAACCACTCTTTCTCGCCCTCGCCTCGATTGATGGTCCATACAGCTTCAATTGAGGGTCGTGCCCGCTACTTTTAACTATGCATTCTTCGTTATCGTTGCTATCCCAGCCCATGCTACGAGCCCTAGTTTAAACCGGCTTTTCGTTTGACTAAAATAAAGCTCAATTGATGAGCTTTAACTCGTTTCACTAAGCATTGACCAAGAGGAGCATCTGGTGCGTCTGCTTCGCAGCCGCACCATTTGCATCGTGTGCAAGTATGCCCCAAACCAGTTCTAAATATCCTGAGAGGGAGGGACGTACCACGCGAACGAATTAATCTTGTGTCGGCTGCGTGCAGCATACCTCACCAGTACATGTACTTTCTATTTCAGTAACAAAATTAACCAATATATAATCTATGCATTCGACATGGTCACACGTGTAGGCTACTCGTACGTATTTAAGAGCTCGACGGAGTGCCGGACCACACAAAGCGATCGTTTCCAGATGATCCCTTTGCACAACCTCCAACCTCTCGTACTTAGACGAGGTGGACGTTACAAGCAACATCCCAGTAATTTATCATATTCGGAGGGTATTATTATTTATGAAAGTTACTGGAGAGTACTTACATGGTTTTTGAACTAACCCTCTATAAACGAATATCGACTATCACCCATAAATTACCAGGGTATAGTGTTCTGAAGAAAAGGACGTCCCTCCTTAGCTCTGAAATAAATTTAAGAGAAAAATCCTGGAACCTTCTTTCGGACCAGCTGCTATTTTGACGACGCAACCTCTCAAGCGAACGCAACGTCTTTTGGATCATAGGGCAGTTTTAGAACCGCTCTACCACTCAGATGGCGAGAGTTAAAAATATCATGGTTGACAATAGAAAAGTTTCGTAGCTGCCAGTTTTCGCAGCCCGTTCCTGGTCTTGAACCAGACGAGGACCACAACCAGGAGAGCACTCTGTCAAATTTCGGTACGAATCCTACTTCTTTCCGTAAACAGCACGCATGTATAGTATAAGTAAAACTGTATAACGAAGGTCGTGTCTTTCCAACTCCAAAATGAATGGTTAGCGCTTTGAGCTGGACCGCCAAGCAGCACCAGCAAAGCTATGCTCTCGCCAAGCAGCACCAACAAGTCGTGCCCTCGCCCAGCAGCACCAGCAGCACGACTTGCTGGAGCTGCTTGGCAAGGGCACGGCCTTGCTGGTGCTGCTTGGCGGTGAGCACGACTTGCTTGGCAGTGAGCACGACTCGCTGGGCGGGGGGCACGATTGCTGGAGCTGCTTGCTCGCTGTTTATCGGATCTGAGGAGTCCCGACCATTCTTGAAAAAATCGAATTCGTAAGGACGAGGAATAGTGCACTTCGAAATCTCTCTCATAGAATAAAAAAAGGTTAGCCCTGAAGGGTAAAGTACTAAGTATACTAGTATGGCAGCATCCTCATGTCGACAAGTCGCCTCGGTTGCTAAGGGGGCAAGCCTGAAATATATTTTTGTTAAAATATTTTCAGCACCGCCCCCCCCCCCCAAACGTCATATTACATTTTATAGGTTGAACTTCATTCAGCCGAATTAAGAAAGCAGTCGCATTTGCCCGCGTTGCGCCAACTGCCGAGTGAAGCACACAAAGAGGTAAGCGCTGTGTGCACGCTAACTAGCTAGCTAAACATCGTGTGGCAATGCTGATCTATGTTGTGGATGATGTTATGCGTGCGTAGACCTACGACATGCCGAAGGAGCGTGTTCGTCGCGAAAAGCAGCCGTGTAGGCCGCTTCAGTCTCAGTATCCTTGTCGGTGCAGCAATGAGCGGGCGATTAAACCCAATGGAGGACGTCATTGGCTGTGTGAAAATCATCAGAACGCGCTGAAGCGCGACCGCTACAAAAAAAATCACTAAGTCGACCAAGAAAAAATCATCGCAGACTCCTCAGAAGAAGCCAGCGCGCAAGTTGCAGCCGCCGACTACGAAGCGTTTCGAGATCAAGGAAGGGGGTGCTGCTATTGCGCGTGGTGACGATGTTGAGCTTGGACGCCTGGTGAACGTCGAAGCAGAGCAGATGGCAGCCGCCGCGACAAAGACATCACAAGCTCCTGTATCCTGCTCCACTGACGATACTTCCGATCACCGTGCGCAAGAACCTCTGTCTACGTCGAGTGTAAATAGTGTGCTAGCCTCCGACGTCCCCAAGCCGTGTCAAGGTTCAGCGTGTACGTGCGCTGCAACGGCATCCACACAGCCCCCCCCCCAAGTTGTCTACGTCTTCCTCCACGGCACTGCTATCGTCTTTGGAGGCCGTGCGCAGTTGCGCCCGCCTCAACAAGCATTCCAGAATGCATGCGGATGTGCCGTGGCAGACCGCACGACCACACCGAGCCCGATTACGTTTCAAGCTTCGCCAGGGATGGCAACGCAATGCCAACCATTTAGCAGCCATGCTATCGATGGAGTACAAAGGGCGACTTCTGCGTGTGATGCAGTTCCTAATTTCACGGTGGGTGTTCCTCTTGGTGTATCGGAAGATTGATGCACGGGTAATACTTGCCCTCGCAACGAGGGTGCTTCAACGCGTGAGGACGGAAGCGACAACCGAGTTTTCATTCGGTGCAGGAGCTATAAGCATGATGCTGACATGGTGAGTAGCTGCTAGGATACGTTATGATTGAGCGGAACCGAGATCTGGACTAGTCTACACGTTAAAAGCAGTGGTGAATAATGCATTTACTAGTTTGTTTGCTTTATTATTGCATTGGCTAGTTGGTTTGTTATCTACTTCACTGAAATCGGTCCACACAGTAGAGGAGTATCACAGCAATCAAAGGCGCTGGTGTCTAAGCGAATCTTGATACCGGCCGATTCAGGCTAGATAACATCGTAGCGGGGCTCGCGGCGAGATAAATCGTGTTGCTGTTGCTTCCCACGTGGTTAGACCGTGATTGTACGTATGTGGCCTTCGTTCCAGCCGAGAGTTTCCAGTCTCGAGCTGGGTGCCTCAAAATCCTGCTGGTAATGGCAGTGGATCCAGTGAAGTGCGCGGAAAAGCTCGACCTCATCTGCATCTGGCGTGATTGCTGGTCGTTGCAAGTACGGACCCAATCACCTAAGTGCATTCAGCACAGCAAGATAGCGTTATCTCTCGATTTTCTTGCTTCAGTATAGCAATGACAGTGATAGCTTACCTGCTGGGTCTCGGAATTGCTAATAGCTACACGCTGCAACAAAAATTCTCGTGTGGGCCCTCGGTGAAGAGCTTAAAACTCATATTGGCGTCATGTCTCTGCTGTGTGCTCGTGCCACCGTCTTCATCCGGTCTACCGCCGACAAAGCAGCGTCCGCTGTTTGAGCGACAGCTTCTGCAACGCGTTGATCCTCGCTCTGGAATATCGCTATTTGTTCTAGCGTACCAGTTTTTCAAGTGTCAAGCGCGCGTAATTAATATAGAATTTCGGTGCCTAATTCGTGAAAGAGCACAAATTATATGTTTGGGGTTGAATTGGAATGGAAAACTACATACGAGCAAATGAGCCCTTGGACTTTATAAACTGTCATAGCGAACGCTAATCGAAGCGGAATACCCCGTCGAGCAACTCGGAGATCACTGGACGCCTTACCCCACGAAATCTTCTTTGGCACTATAGGAACAATGTTCGGTACCTCATACAGTAGTGAAGGACCTAAATACGGATCCGTAATTTGCACGAGCACGATGGGTAAGCCGCTACCAGATACGAACAGAAAGTCATAAATTTTAGCATTTGTCCCATTGCACAGCCCGGCTGGTTGGGCCATATTGTATGTAAGCGTTACTGGAGCTCCGACGCACAATTTGAGCTTGCTGGGCACTACTCTGTCATGATCAGAATTTGGAGTGTTCGCGTCTGCTAATAGTGCACTAACTGTTCCTGTAGGAAGATCGCGTTTTGCAGTCAATCGCTTTTGTTGCACGAAATGCTGTGCTGTAATTTCTACAGTCGGTGAGTGAACTGATAAGATGCTTTTATCATTAGCTTCATTAACATCTGCGTTTTTGTAGGCAATATGTTTGGCTTTATTTATCCACTTCGGTTCGCCTACTACCTGCAAGCAACGCGTGTTGAAAAGATCTACGTCAGCTTGGGTGGGTGTTTTTTGGCGCAATCTGCGAAGTGCATTAAACCAGTCAGGATCCAGCGTTCCTTTGTAAGCATGCAGACGCTTTCAATGCTATCCCAAATTTTTTTCCCGCGTCGATGAACCTGGTTTGCAATTTTTGAGAGCGGCGTAGACAAAGAGTGTGGGACTATTGGGTCTAACTGAGCTGCATCTCCCGTAAAATAGACATCCCTTCCTCCGAAAATCGGTTGTCGGTAAATTAGCTAAAGATCGCCATGGCACATATAAAACAACTCGGAGAAGCAAAAATTCGGGTTTGAAGTGTCCGGCCGAATCCATGGGGTCTTCTGTACTACAATGGGTTTTTCGCGCTTCTTTATCCATCCTTCTCCATCAATGCGCTTCCATAATTCTGTTGAAGACGCTGGATTAGCTATAGACTCTATTGGTTTCAAATGTTTCTGCAAATGTTGCCAAACTCATACCATCAAATAGTTCGTTCTTAGGACGATTCATGTACACTCTCTCGATTGGCTCGATTCGAATAGATTCAAGCTGTGGGTCGCTCGCCAATGCAACAAGGACATCTAGGTTCTGAGGTTCAACACGATAGTAGCGGAGATGGTGACGCATAACTTTAATATTGTTTTTCGAACGCGATTTACTATGCATCGGCAGATTTCTAAGCAAGGTGTTTATTGCTAGAGGGCACCAACTTCACGAACCGACAGCGTAGCATTTGCTACACGCTTCAGAATTAAGTGATACGGAAGGTTAGAATCACATCGCTGAATAGCACGTCTGAATCGAAGTGTATCCGGCTCTGCTTTGCTTATATATGCACCAGCGTACTCCGCAGCACCATACGAGTTTCCAATTAAATTGTAGATCCATGTTCGCTCGCCAAGAAGAGAGGGTATGAGGTGAATAGTTGTTGATGCTTGATTCATCACGCTTTAAATGGAATTTTAAAGAGGGTGTTCCGTCGAGACCAGTTTAAGTCTCAATTACCGTTCTAGGTTGCAAGCTCTTTGGAAATCCAAAGCGACATTCATTACCTTTTTTCCTACAAGACGAACCAGCATGACAATGATGCTGTTGTACACGCTGCACGAGTCTCGCCAAATCACATTCCCACTCTTCATTCCCAATGGGAGGAGGGCTTAATGAAAGAATGTTACTCTCACTGGCGTCGCAAGTAGAAACACGAGCACGAATCCAATTCTTTGAGCGTCTTCGTTAGTACATATATATGTTTATCGACATACGAAGCGAGTTCCGCGCGACCTTCTTTGGTTTCTGAAAGCTTAAGCATATTTGGCGCATCTTTCACCCATAATAAATAATGTATGTGCGGCGAGCCTCGATGCTGAAACTCCACACGCCAGAAATGATCTACAATTTCACCTAATGGTTTCGCCCTCCCACAACAAATCTTATCAAAGAAGGCTTTAAACCTTCTGCTAAAATGACGAGCACTGATATCGGGGTTCTCATCAAGAAATTTCCTCCTTTCATTAAAAGAAAGCTTCCTGCAGTCATCGAACGTTAGGGGTGGATTACACCCTCGCGCAAAGTCTGGCCAAATTGTATCTGCCGCACCGAATGTTAAGAAAAAGGTAGGCCATTTCGTAGGTAGAACTCGGTTGCCAATCATGGACATTAGGTCTTCACGAGCATTGGACCAGTATAGTCCACTGCCTCGCACGACACGAAAGTATGGTTTCAACGAATCTAGAACTTTCATCGCAGAGATGAGCTCTCTATTCTCATTATTTGACTGTCCTTGATTGCTATTCTGATTCTGTGCTCGTCAACAGCCTGCTAGTTCCATTGCCTCGGCAAGAGTCTCAGTAAATCCTACTCGTCTAACCAAACCATCAATTTGACGCCGCTGAATTAGGTTCATGCACCACCGCTCTGAACTTTACAATGAACTACAGCTTACTGCTCAAACTTTTGAACTAACACATTTATTCGACCTCGATGAAGGTCCAAGCTTTAGCAGCAACTCCAAGCTAGTCGGTTCGCCATGACCACATCAATAGCATCACCGATGGCCGAGGAGCTCACTTGAATCCAGTGCAGTTGGTAGAGTTACAAAGACAATTTTCTATTTCTGAAAAAGGCGCAATTTTAGTTGCTGGACTTCGTAGTCATCAAGTTACATGTTTGAATCACCTCGGGCAGCACGAACGCCTTACCATAGTTGCGAACAAATAAATTGCGCACTTAACGACGTCATGTATGTTTCCGTTTTGAAAAAAACATGGGCGAACCATGGGTTGCACATGGAATAAACATATTTGGTCGAGAAAAAACATGGGCTGTATCGCCGGCCTTGTATTTTTTGTAAGAAAGCAAAATGACTAATATCACAAATACACGTACTTCGTGTCTGCAATCATGCAGCAAACTAGATTGGCATGCTACTGCTTACTATATCTTGCCTTCCTGGCACGCAACGAAACAACACGACCCCTTAGTATATTTCTAGATCCACTTACGCCACTAACGCATCTTCTAGCTGATTTTCCTCATACTCCATCACCCTTATACCGCCAGCGTTACGTTGGAAGCGTCTCACCCTTCAATTGCACGCATAGTCAACATTGCTGGCAATGTCGGCGTTAAATTTGTATCTGAGCTTCATAAAGTCGCTGAATTGCTGCAGCTGTACAACCACTGAGTAGCTATTCTAGCCAACACTAAACGTGTAGCTATCGACGCGTATATCGCAACTAGTTCCCCCCTGTAAGCTCTAGCTCTCTCCTGCTAAACAATCTTGGCGCACACATACGGGTTCGTTTGCGTTCACAAGCAATTTTCTAGATCTACTTCTGTAACAGCAACTTCAACGCATCTTTTAGCCCGCTCTTTCGTTGCCACACGCACTATGTTTCTAGATCTGCTCACCCCACAGCAACTTCAACGCATCATTTAGCCAGCTCTTTCGCTGCCACGCACACCACGTGTCCGGACGAATTTTTGCATCTTTTAGCCAGCTCTTTCGTTGCCGCGTGCACTACGTGTCCGGCCGCAAATTTCCCTACAGCAACACAGCGTACTTCAACCCGTACCAGCCGTCGTAGCTGTGATCTGGGCTCGCTATCAGCCGCACCTCCAACACAATTTTGCAAACTATGATTCGATTCATTACGATCTCATGAACTACACCTTCGTCTAAGCACTCACTACCAGTGCGTCGTCAAATTTGCGACGTCTAACACTTGACACGCTTCTGAAGGGGGGGGGGCAATCTTACAAACCTGCTCGTATTTGTTGGACTCGAGCTGCACACTTCCCTTTGCCAATTCATTATAGATTTCCCCATATTCGACCCGGTGGATCAAATACATGGCTCCTGGCCTAAACAGGATGTTTGCCTAGCCACATGTGCCTGGAATCTTGTGGTCACTTGCACCAACTGGTGCCTACCCACTGCATTTATGAAGGCCGCTGATGAATTGAACTCAGCACGTTCCGTCGCATCTGCAAGGGTGATCCGAGTCGCATTGCTGCCACTGAGACGCTCCGCATAAACGCAAAACATCTTTAACGTCACACAGACGTCGGCAGCACGGCGCTTGGCCACGATGAAGTATCGTAAATCCGCAACGCGCGAAAAGAGGTTGACCGCCTTCTCATGCATTTGTCGTAGCACGTCGTCTTGGATGGTGTTGAGGAGCTCCATTGTGGTTGAAAGAGCGCAAAACCGAAAATGATCGACATATAGTTCACAGACCTAACTTCAATAACCTTCACTACATCCACTTCAACCCGTCTATCAGCCTTTTCTTCTGGCCACTACAGCTTCTTTTAAATCTTGTTTTTAAATTTTAGTGCACGACAACACCTACGCCGCTTCCTTGCACGCCGCACAGCCTTGCCCCATGTCCGCTAGAGCGAAATTCATGCTCTTGGTGCACGCTGTCAACACCAACACCGCGTCCACGCGCGCAGCACGTCCTTGGTGCTCCCGACCCACACCTGCAAGCAAACCCCGAGCCTTGTGATCGAAGCAGAACGCGTTCACGAAACCCTTCAGCTGGATCGACGCCACAGCCGTCAGTGTACGCTGCTGCAGGCCCGCGTTCCACAATAGAATCTGTCCGTCGCTTGCTCCAGAAGCAAGAGGTCCGTCCGCGGCATGACCGCCACGCTGCAGATCTACTTGCTGCCGTGCAAGTTCGGAATGACGCACACGGGCTTCTTACGTCCGTTGAACCGGAGCGAGAGCGAGCCGTCGTCTCCGCCCGTGACCGCTCCGGTATCTTCCACACGCGCACATTGCGGTCGCGCTCAAGTGCGTTCACCTCGCTCTGGTTCCCGAAGAGCGTCCTGGCGTACCCCATCTCAGTGAGGTCCCAGTGCTTGATGGAGCGATCGAGCGAGCCTGAGAAGAGCGAGTGCGAACGCAGACAGAACGCGAGCGCCGACACCGCGTCGCGGTGACTGGCGAAGCTCTTCTGCATACGGCGCTTCTCCACGTCCCAGACGCGCACGAGCTTGTCGCGTCCGCCGCTGGCCAGAACTTGCCCATTGAGTCGGCACAGGTTGTCCTCACTGCTAGCCGCCTTGTCATTTGTTGCGTGCCGTGCCTTTAATAGCGTCCCAATGGCAGTAACGCTAACATATCTCAATGGAAAAAATCTGTACATGAACTGTGTGTAGCCAAGACTTTTTACGCAGTTCTTACGAGCCTGTGACGCTGCGCAGAAGGCCTGTGGAGTGGGTACATTCGATAAATCAGGCCGAACGTCCAGTCAAATCAGAGATCGGTTTCGAGGAAAGACGGGTGGCGGCCTCCGGCCGCCTGTGATAACTCTTACCTCAAGTTCCATCGAATCTCGCAATCCCGCACGTCACACCCGAATCGACCCTTCACACTGGACATAAAAATGGTTCCTACCTGTAGTGACTGTTAATTCTTCGCCATGGGTGCTTACCGCGCATCTCTATTTGAAGCGTCGGTCATTCGAATTTTAATGTCCTTAGACACAGATTTTTTTCGCCAAAACCGGTCCACGGGTGGGAGATTATTAAAATAAACCCTAAACGTTTTCATAATACCTTGTAAAAAACCCTGTAAGAAGGGGGTAAAAGGATTAGTCGTGTTTCATTATAGGGGGGCTTTGCCCCAATAAGTAAGTTTCGATATTAACGATGTGCAGCTATATTATGAAAACTGGTAGAGTATGTAGAAAATCACCACCAAAGGATAGATGTTATAAGCATCCTTTTTAAAGGATGCTTATAACATCCTAATTTACTTAAAAGTAAATTTCTAGCGGCTGTATCTGATCATCACATTCTGATGTGGATATAGCCGAGGAAATGATGACAAACATTTTCAAGGCTTTGCTTCAAGAAGGTATTAGGTGTCCTTGTGGTAAAAAGATGAAGCGATGGAACTATGCTCATCACTGTACATGTACATTTCCTAAGCATAAAGCATGGGTTTCTACAATGTCCAAATCGGGAAATGGGCACGAGTGGAAAGCCAGATGGTTTGAAGAAATATACGAAGCTTGGGATGGATCCACTCACGCGACACTATACATTGGTTACATTTAATAGAATGCAGTACAGTTATATGCGTGAATAAGCAACGCCTGGCAACTTTTATATTTTGATACCTTGTATTCGGCCAGGATAGGGGTCCACCCGACGTTTATGCTCACCTACTGGTTTTAGATAACACCGTGCCACGTGTACTTTTAATTGACTATGCTCTCTCAAACGAAACAATATCATTGGCTAACAAGTTAAGGTTCCGCCAATCACCGCTTCCTTTCAAAATTTGAATGTGGCGTCATCCGCGTGTACCGAATTCCTCGGCATATTACGGTCACCTGCTTATAACGGTCGACCAATCAGAGTCTCGCTTTAAATT